>JAAGNO010024365.1:0-29270 GCA_033439905.1 Ceryle rudis
AAAATTCCTAAAAGGTTACCTTATTAATTTAAACATATCTGCAACACGGGTGTGTTATCAAGGAAAAGTTAAAACTTGAACCAGACCACCCCAACCCAAAACCCATTATTTTAAATGAAAAAAAAAAAAAAAAAAAAATTTACATTTGCTAGTGTAGCTCAGACAGGAGTCAGGTAAAGGGATATTTTGGCTAAGATGAGAATCGATGTTCCACAAATCAGGGCTTCAGATGAAGACTCTAAGAAGACAGGATTTTAAAGGAGGAAGAGAGACAGAAGATCTCAAAAGGCAAAAGATAAATGGCTTAATGGGTGGGCCGCTGCTTTGCCATACACATAATCTTAAAGTCACAAAAAATACAGCAGTAGCCTCAAGTATTTTAATCTACCTTTCAAAATTGATTTGTATTAACTTGTAGACCACATTAACAAAAAGTGGGAAAAGGGAGGAAAAAAACTAGGAAAATGTTTTCCACCAGGATACCGCTTTTCTGAAGTTCATGTTTCTTAAATATTTTTACTCAAGTTTTGGGTTGAGAGGTTTTTTTGTTTATTTTTACTCTGGCACAGTACTTGGCAGCAGAACAGAGAGCTGAGTCAGGAAGACCAAAATACAAAATAAAGATTCAATTCTCATCAAAGTCTATGGTCTTCCTATGATGGCAAATCTATACCTGAAAAGTCACTACACTGTCACAGCAGTATTAGTAGCAGAGGGAAGAAAGAGTCAGAAAGGTAGAATGAGGAGGGAGAAAAACTAGAGAAGGGAAGAGGAGCAGGAGAGAGAGGAAAAAATAAATTCAAACAGGGAAGGCAGGAAAAAGAGTGTTAGCAAAAGAACAACAACAGTGGAGCACCAGCCAAATATCACCACTCCCTCCATTTTCACTGCTAGAATGCAAAATGAACCAAGTGAGCTAAATTCCCATGTTGCATGCTTACAGGGCACACAGAGTTGGCGCTTGAAGTGGAAAAGTATTATTACTATTATCAGCTGAAAGCTATATCCATACCACATAATTTCTGCAGGGATTTTTCCGAGTACGTTTCCCGGTCACAGCCCTTTCCAATGTAATTGGTCTGTAATTCAATGGTGGTATGTATTGAGGAAACTGGTCCATCACATGTTTCCAGATGAATGCTGGGAAACAAAGGTATGCTGCCAGAACCAGGTTTGTATTCAATCCGTTTGTTCCAACCTGGAAAAAAAAAAAAACAACCCAACAATAAAAAGGTCCAAAAGTGATTAAAAGAGGGAAGGGAGTTATATAATTTTAAATGACTTCTTGTTCTCAAAGGTCACTGTCAAATACAAAATGCAAAGTTTTTGAACTTGGCATTGATAAGTTATTGTCCTAAAAAAATCAGATTTTGGCTCTCTGTAGAAGAGTGTCAGGCTCAGTTAAGTAATACTACTGCTGCTAGAGTCATAAAAGCACAGGATACATCCATATCCTGACACAAAGTGCTCACTGGTGTCAGTTGGGATCTCCAGTACCCACGTTCCTGTGACAGAGTAGCCAGCTGTACAGGGCTGAGGCTGTCTGCCACACGGAATTTGGTCAGGCGATACAGAACAAGCATCTCCAAATACCAGGCTATATCCACCAGTCTCACTGGACTGTGACCAAAAGCTACTATAACACATGCATAGTGCCACTTCTTGCCTTCGAACGCCTTACTGATTTTGTGCAGTATTAATTGACAGAAGGTTACAGCTCCCACTTTCAGCCAGATCTGACTAACCTCTGGTTTTGCTCACGCGGATATCTCACAGCCCACAACATTTAAGCAATAATCCGCCTTAGGCAGCCACCTGGCCGTGCCATACACACCAGCGTGCCTCTCAACTGAAGCATTTAATTTTTCAAATCCAATTAATTACGATGTTTGCAACCTGCTTCAGAGAAAACCCAAACAAGCAGCATTAAGTAAAAACATGTATTTCAGCTATCTTTACAGTACCCATTTTCACAGAATGGTTTGAATTGGAAGTGACTCTTAAAGCCCATCTGGTCCACCCCCCTGCAGGGAGCAGGGACATCTGCCACTAGAGCAGGGTGCTCAGAGCCCCGGCCAACCTCCCCTGGGATGGCGCCAGGGATGGGGCAGCGACCACCTCTCTGGGCAACCTGGGACAGGCTCTCATATCCTTAAAGAATTTCTTCCTTCTATCCAATCTAAATCTCCCTCTTTAGGTTTGAATTTGTTACCTCTTGTCCTGTCACTACAGGCCTCAGTAAAAAATTTCTGTCTTTCTTCAAAGTTCCCTTCAAGCACTGAAAGGCAGCAATGAGGTCTCCCTAGAGCCTCCTCTTCTCCAGGCTGAACCCCCACTCTCTCAGGCTGGCCTCACAGGAAAGGGTGTCCAGCCCTTTGGTCCTTTTTGTGGCCCTCCTCATTGTTCTAACAGATTAATTATTTTCTCATACATTTTAGCCAACTCCAGCCAAGGTACCATGCAACATCAATAGAACTGCTACATAAATAGGGAAACATAAAAAGTTCATTACTTTGGAGTCACAGCACTATTCAACTCTGCTACCTCCTGTGTACAGCTGTGCATCTTGCAAACTTTGTCCAAAGAAGTACTCTTGCATACACAGCTGAAGTTTCTCTGACTTTTTTTCATGTAGGTAGAAGAGGACTTCATGAATGGAAATATTCTAAGTCCTGGAAGTCAGTGGAATCTCTTAAAGCAAATGGGCAAAGATATTTTCTAAATATCAACAGAAAGTACTAAAATGCATACATATATATGTATCTAGCAGGTGAAGGAATTTGGTGTTTTTCAACAGACCTCATTTTCAGAAAAGTTTAAAAAAGATGTTCACTCCCATCACCTTAAACTGGATTAAAAATTTACCAGAAAATCTGGAAATCTGGGCAAAACATTTGAAATGTAGAGCAATCATCAGTCCAGAGTCCAGACAAAGGAGATAGGATGCTGACTCTCACTGGTCTGCATTTCAAAAGTCCTAGATTTTCTTTGTAACTTTTAATCCAAATGGTAATCACGTAGCATTTTGTTCTCGAGGGGAATCTGAGACTTCATGGACCATTCTGAAAACATCTTCAGTATCTGTATTTTACTAAAATCTTTAGGACTTGTGACATCAGTGACTAAAAGCCGGTTATGACTACTTTATTGCCTGTGCACACATCAGCTGAGTTGCTATTTCAGTAGTGATTTTCAGGGAATAATATTCAGCCTATTCATTCCATATTAAGCTAGATTTGGTCTGCAGTATTGCTTAATTTGTCTGCAACCGTCAACTTGAACAGTTCCCTTAGAATTTCAAGTATCATATAAGGTACACCATTACAATAACAGATTGCTGTTCCCTACCCATTCCAGAAACTCGAGGTTAACATTTTTCCAGTTGAACAATAGCAGCAACTTCTTTCAGATACTTAAGGTAAAAATAACATAATTTGCTGGTTTGTATTCCGGCTAGTAATACAGGAATTATTGATCTTTAGAGTCTTTACAGTTTTTATAGTCCAGCTGAAACATATTCCCCTCCCCAAAAGGAAAAATAAAACCTCTCATATGAACCTAAAACATTTCTGACTATCTCAGCAGCTTTAAGCCACATTTTCTTTTCTCAGCTACATCAAATTAACCAGCACTCATACGAGATATTCATTAGTGTACGTGAGATGTGACTGAATTATTAAGTGTAACGTATCTGCAACTGCACGCTCACCTCCAGGTAAATGAAGAATGTCTTATAAAAACCCCGCTATATGAAGCGCCACTACGCACGGGGAAGAATAATGGGAAACCTCTGTTTCTGCCACATGAACTGGAAGAGGTGTTCCATTTCACAGTATTACCTTTCAACTTGGTAGAAATTGTAATTTGTACCCAGAGATGATAAACCCTGAATGTTCTAAATCACTTGCATTTATCTTGGCTCTAAATTGCCAAGCATCAACTAGACTTGAACTAGTGTCTTTGTACCTCGGCCCCCTGCAGCATCAGAGACCAATCCTCATCCTAAATCCCACTAGCACTTCTTTCACTGGCTTAGTGAAGATTTAGGAAGCCTGCCAAGGAGTGCCTGTCTGTGCAGAAGGCATTCCCAGGCAGGCACGAGGCAACACGGAGGTACGATACACTCCTGGGATAGCAGGACGGTTCTTAAAGGCAGCAAAACCTCTGATACAAATCAACTGCCTTATTTATATAGTACTTGTCCCCAGGGCATTTCAGCATCCCAGAGGTGCCGGAGCTGAGGCCAGCACCCTCTGTATCTCACCACCGGTACAGTTAGTAGTTTTGGGAAGTGCATAGAGGTAGAACAAGCAACAGGAAGTAGTGGTAGTGTGAAGAGTTTACCATGAGAAAAAAACAAGTCTTTCATTTAATTTTGAATGTGGTGAACATCGTTATGTTTCTTTCTCCCACAATAACATCTGGTATTGGACACATTTACAAGATCAGCACCTTTCCCTCAGGACTGTGGTGGCACTTCTTCAGTTTCTCTAGAACTGACTCAGAGGAAGAGTCTTATGTAACCTGAGTCTACCAAAGCCTCTGAATTTCAGATATTTAAAAACTGGAACTTAAAATGTGACTCCTGTCTAGGGTTATGCAAACAGTCAGAAGTTACAATCCCATCCGAAATGGCAGGTTGGATTAGATTAGTTAAACTCAACCAGCCTGGTTCCTTCTTTGGCACCATCTGTCTTGCCACAACACCACATTACAGTGCAAACTGAGAGCGGAAGCACTGTCTCCCCAGAAGGAGGAGAAGACTAATCCCATGGGAATAGTTTGAATAAAACTAGCCCTGTTGAGTCCTGCAGAAGACTGTCTTTGTTTAGGTCTTTTAATTCAACAGGCTTTTACTTGCCATTTGTGGTATAAAGCTCCTCAAGACAATATAAAACAGCCTCAGCTGGATTATACATACAGCATAACAACATTAGAGTCTAAATCACAATGTCAAATTCGTGGTTCAGATTTCATCTGAATTATAAAACAGCTATGAAAACTTGGATCTCCATCTCTGAGGTACTCAAACTATTCCAAGCTCAAAATGGATCAAACTTCAGTGACAGCTTGAGCCTTTAAAAGTAAATCTCAAAGCTCCAAATAAATTTTAACAAAAGGACAATGTAAAGACTTTTCTTGATCTTTACACTTAACAGTGTTGTACTTGACTCTCCTTGTGATTCATTTATTATATTTTAATTAATTTCTAATGCTTGACGACACTAAGAATGATTTAATCTGACTTTCCGTTGAAGGAATACGGCACTCACGCGTGCAGAGGAGGCACAACCTAATTCCTGTCTCCTTCTGGATGTCTGTGGCCATGAACTTTGATTCCACCTCATGACATTAAAATGATGTCAAAGTAACTAAAGGCAATTGAAACACAACTACTATTATGCCAGTGAAATGCAAACCTTATCTCACACTGGACCGAAGATGTGCATCCTGGCAGCTAAATGTAAGATAAAATTTATGTACTTTGCAGCATCTCTACAGAAGAGCTGGAATATAAGGTTCTCAGAGCGATGTACCTGATAGATCTTCTGCTTCCTTTTCAGCTTCTTCACATCTCTTCTATCAGTGTAGGCTGGATACTTGGCTAACAGTTATTCAACTTCTTGTTTTGGTTTGGTTTTTAACTTAGAACCTTCACAGCTTTGCTGCAGTATTTTTTTTCTATTAAACATTTTCCTATATTAATTTGAAAATCTAAAACCATCTATAATAAATAAAAATACCAGTATGCACAAAGCACTTTGAACAAGATCCGAAATGTCTTGGTGGTTTGCCAAAAGTACACTTACTTTCACAGTTTATGAAAGTCTTTGTATCTTAAAAGCAGCCGTCAGGCTGCTCTAGATACTGCATGATGATATTTGGAAGATCGCTGCACTGTCCTCACAAAATTACAATTTTCGTTCAACACCATGAATTTACTGGACAGTGCACATTGCCAGAGTATCACCTGCTGCAGCCACCTCTGTAAATACCTGCTGTACAGTTGGGCATTCCCCACGTGCGAAAGATCAATGGCCATGAGACATTTCCAAAATGTACACACTTTGGTACTTGAATTGAACTGGAGCTGAAGGATTTTTTTTTTAGCAAAACAGGCACAGAGTAACAGTTGCTGCCTAAATAGGCAGCATTCTCTCTATATTTATGGACTTGTAAATTGTACCCGTCTAAAAAAATAACCGCAAAATGACAACAACAAAACAACAACAACCCCCCCAAACATTTCAAAGTAATTTTAATTTCCCATTTGAAAAAAACCAAAGCAAACACAAAACCCCAAGGCACACAAAGCAATCACCTTATCTGTTCTGCCCCGTTTCCTGATTAACCCTCCTCAAAACATCTGAAAAAGGAAAATTTTTACTTGCAAAAAAGGAAAATTCATCCTTGCAATAGACCTTTCCAGAAATTCTGAATGCTGCTTCCTGACCCAGAGTACAGGTGAACAAGACTGAGTTAACATCGTTATTTTAAGCGTATCATTAATGTTAAAATGGATCATCTGCTCTGCCTTGTCATCTCAGAAGGAAGGTTAGAAAAAAAAGACTGGTAGTGCACACATGCCTGGCCAGTTCTTAAATACCTTTGTTTCTGTAAAGATCCTGAACTACTTAAAATCACCAGGTCTGTTCAGGTTGCCTAAGCAGTTTCCCATTTGTGAAATGGATCATTTTACAAAGGAGGGCATTTGGTAGGAGGTCCCCTTGCTAACTGGTCACCAATCAATTAGGAAGCCTCACAAGAAAGCTACTTCCAGGATCCATCAGTGTCACCGTCTGCTGCCCAGAATATAATTTTCTGAAAACAATTTGCTAAGTTTTAAATTATCAAGCAGTCACTGATGAAAGAAAATAAAAGTTTTTTCTGTTGGCCACAACTCCCACCCCTGCTGGCAGACATGGGTTGTGCTAGGGAAGTTTGCTAGAAATTATGCCAAAAATTAATCTTAGAATAGTTTCGGCTGGAAGAGACCTTCAAGATCATCAGCCAACCAACCTTATTCCCAGCCCTATCAAAACCACTAAACCGTGTCCCTAAGCACAACATCTCCCTGGCTCTTCAACCCCTCCAGAGATGGTGACTCCAGCACCTCCCTGGCCAGGCTGTTCCAATGCCTGACAACCCTTTCAGTAAAGAAAATCTTCCTAATATTCAGCCTGAACCTCCCCTGGTTCAACCTCAGGCAATTTCCTCTTGTTCTAATAGAAATGAAACAAGAGCTAAGTATCAGTTAGGATCGTGCTTCTTGTGTGTGTTTAATAACACAGAGAAATACTATTTGGGATATTTTGAATTAAATGACATTTCCTCCATTTTTAAATTAACATATGTACCTAGTATATATATGTACATGCATATTTAAATTAACACCTATAAGAATACACATACATATGCATGTATACAAAAAATATGAACATGTTTAACCGATATTGCAAAAGAATATTTCAAGTTCTGCTCTTTTTTTTTTTTTTTTTTTTTTTAAGGAAGAAAAGATCATTTCACATCCAGCACCACTAGACACATAATGAAATTAAAAACCCCTAATAAGCATTCCTAGGTTTGACAGCTAATCTACAAGTAGTGACATACAAATGTCAGGATAACTAAATATGATGCCACATACAAATTTCAGCCTGTTAAACACGATGACTTAAATATGATTTATTAAGGAAATGAGAATCAGAAAATCTAACCCAGCTGAAGCCTTTCCATAGCAAAGAAGAGACTCAAACCACTGTCCAAAGCCCTGCTAAGACACCAAGGTTTGCTGATGTGAATGCAGATCTCATCAGCAGAAACAAATATCCAAAGACTCCTCAGCTTTCCACAGCATGCTGATAGTTTAGAAAAACCCCAAAACAACAAAAAAGAGAGAGAGAGAGAGAGAGAGAAATTTGGACTAAGGCAGAATAGTGAGTGGTAAAATTTGCTGTTACAGGAGTTAATTACAGTGTTAATTACTGCTGCTAGTGACACAACTGGAAGGCAATTCTCCTTTGGAAGTCAGTAGAGAAAGAGGATATCCCAAGCATAGAATAAGATAACCTTGAGAACTGGTGTTATAGAAATACTGCCATGTAGTAGTGATGTGAAATGTCAGCTCATGCTCAGGAGCTTCAGCAAACTGGAGAGACATCACTGAAAAATGACACACAGAAAAAGTGCTGATTTCATTAAGTCAGTAACAGCATGTCCATAAAATACTGGCAACAGAAAGGTAGTCTTGGAATATATAAACCCCTCTGTTTTCAGTAAGAGGCTATGGTGAAAAGAAACAGGAAGACACCTTATCTGGAGTGTTTGGGAAAGATGTATTTAGCTGGAATACATACACAGAATTTGCTGAGGAAAGAAGCAGCACACACACCTTGAAAACCAGAGTAAAACAGGTAAAGACTGCTTTGTGCGGTAGTCAAACAAGAGCAAATACAATGCTGATACAAGTACATAAATAAGAATGAACTTGGAGCTCAAAAATTAAAACTATTCAAATTTAAAGCAATTCTCCAATGTCTGCAATGGGTATTTAAAGAGTGGGTATCCTACTAAAATGGTGCCATTCGAGTTAATAGGCGAATGTAAACATTTTGTGATGTAAACATTTGGTTTAGGGATGTATGGCTAATGCACGTACAGCAGCTCCTAGACTAGACTGGCATAAAAGCTCCCTCTTTTGCAATAAGTCTCATTTTTTAAAATACGAGTAAACATAGCTAAGAAAACACAAGCACTGCATTCTAAACCACTAGGTATGTGCACAGGAAGAACAGAAATTGATTTATATTTATTGCAGAAAATATTTGGGCCTTTAAAGTTGTCCCTGAAGACTAGGAGTATTATTTTCATAAGCAAGGTTGCTGTACTTGGCCGCCCTCCTCCAAATACCCAATTGCTTTAGTAATCAAATTGCTCCTTGTTAAAAGCACTGACAGCACAAAAGCCAATACAGGTTTGGGTTTCCTCTGTAATTGGAGTTTACTAGAAAGCCCACATGAACAGCATTCCAAAATCACTCAACATCTACTGCAAATAGCACCCGTGAAGTATGTTGACTCAGAAGTGATCTAAAATCACTCTGCTACTAAAACAGAAGGTCCTGCCCTTCTCTGAACAAAAGAAAGATTATATTTTGGTGGGAAAAGCAAGCTGCTCTGACCTATGTGTGGCCTTTAAATGACTATTCAACACTAAAGAGGTGGTAAGAATGTACCTTTTCACAGAATCACAGTGGTGTAGCAAAGCCCTAAGTCACCTTACTGAGTCCTACAGGCCCTAAAAAAAGAAGTAATATGCAATATCTTTGATATGTTAACTACTCATTAAATATTTTTACAGTCTATTAGGTAGATAAACAAGAGAAACTTTTATTTCAAAACCATCTTTAAGCAAACACTAAGTGGAAAGTCATTAATTTTTTAAGGAACATCTTTTTAAGATTAATTTTTAAGGAACTTTACTGTTACCTCGGGTAACTAGGTTGAGTATATGGATTCATAGGAGTTACAGTAGGTTGAGTATATGGATTCATAGGAGTTAGAAGTAAGTGTAGGAAATCTTTTCACATTAGAAGAACACTTCAGGCTGGATGCTGTGAGATCCTGTTTTCTAATCAAAGTCCCCATTTTCTCTCAAATTGGTGGTTAGGGAGCATTGCTTAAGCAAGGGCCATATTAAATCTGGCAGACAAAAAAAAGAAGCCCTCTTTGGTCAGAGGGGACAATGAGACTTAATTTTGGGGCTGTTGTCTTTGCTACATATCTATCTCCCCAGAAACACATTAAACCTTCCCTGTTTGTTTCAGAAAAGGCAAAGCCCTCCAATACTTTGAGTTACTCAGCTGATTGGTTGAGATGGAGCTTTTTTTGGCATATGCCCTAATAACTGCTTCCTGGCTGAAATCAACTGTGTTTCAAGGAACAACCTGGCATTTGGGTTAGTTTTCAATAGTTGAGCAGACTTCTGGCAGTCTCAAAACATATTTTAAGTTTTTGGGGACATCATTTCACCCTTCAACTTTGCATCTGAACTCCTCTTTATTCACCCCCCATGTAGTACATCATTCAGCAGAGAACTTAGCACAGAAGGAATTGGTTTAACTTTCTGCTGTCTTGCATCTCTCAGCACACTGGTTCATATTTTATTTCCATTTGCTATCCCACTAGGGGGGACAGCAACTTCAGTTTTATGAAGAGTGTTCCTAAAAGTGGCAGAAACAAGAAAGAACAGTATTAACCTATCACAAAATGAGCTACAGAAAACATGGTGTAGATGTCTGACTCTTTCTTATTTCACCTCATAGATTGGGTTTTTTATTGAAACTACTACACAGATATTTAATACTGTGGTGCCAGGAGTTATCTACCTTGCAGAAGTAACTTTATAGAAATCAATATTTGTGACATTAAAACTACTGTAGTGAAAAGAACCACACTGGAAGTGAATCTACAGGGAAAAAATGTAGAGTCTGATTTCTGTCCATGGAACTTAAACAAAAGCAGAGCCCTGGAGGGATGGACTGAACCCCAGAGAACGTGCTGAAGATAGCAGGGTTTTTCTGAATATGGAAACCCACTAATTGTGGTTAAAAAGAAATAGAAACTGAAATATAAAAATAACTTCAACTGCAAATCTACCAATGATGGTGATATCAGAAATATTATAACCTAGCTTATCTTTATAATGTATTCTCTTCATGTAGTAGGTGATCATTCCATTGTTTCAAAATCATGAAAATTAAGACACCTATAGCACAGAGAGAATTGAGCATAGCTAAATAGCATAGCTGTGAAAGTCACTTCAAAACTCACCAATGAGATTTTCCATAAAATTTTAAAAAGGATTCCTGATTAGGAATTAATTCAATTCATCCATTTATATTTTTAGCTTACTTAGGATACTAATAGAAGTTCAGAGGGGTCTGCTCAAAACGTTTTGGTGTCAATTTGGGTCAAGTCTGTTTCTAACGTAGCCTCTCAAGAGAGCGGCAGGAGATGTTTGCTGAAGATGCCTATGTGGGAATACTTGCTGGCTGTATATTAATGTCCATCTTCAAAGAGTAGGGAAGCAGTTCCTTGATTTAAGGAAGACTTAAATGCTACTAACCCAAGGGAATATTGTTTATTATTGTTTACTGAAATTTTTAACGCTGAATTTGCATTATACTGCTACAATAAAATGACTGCTATTCATAGAATCACAGAATCATTAAGGTTGGAAAAGACCCCATAAGATCAAGTCAAACTGTCAACCCAACATTATTGTGATCACTAAATCATGTCCTGAAGTGCAATGTCTACAAGTTTTTTGAACAATTAATCACCAACTAGTCATAATAGTCACAGACACCTGCACAATATTTCAGATTGCTAAACCCAGTAATATTTAACAACTAACTACCAGTGCTCTAAGTTGAAATTCCAAATATTTGTTGAAGGTAACAATGAAGAACAGGAAAAAAATCACACATCAGATTTTGGAAACTTCTATATTATAATTAAAGGCTCAGAATATCCTTTTCTGTCAACAAAAACATTATTGTACCTCCTGTAGTCATCTGATCTTTTTGAAATATGGCATTATTTCAAAGATGATGAAGCATACTTGCTGGCTGGCCCTTTGTGGGGAGGTCACAGAGTGACAGACACAGGGAAGCAAGAACACTCTGAGTAGCCTCTGTTGCCAGTCTCCAGATTTCCCCTAAGAGAAATTTAGAGATTTCTGGAAGTATCATCTTGCACTCATCTTCAAACTATAATTAATGACTTAGTAAGCGAGAACTAAAGACATATCTACCCAGTTGCTCATCTAAAGACCTTACACCCTGAGTAGGCAAACATTATCCCCTCGCGCTTTGTGCCGCTTGACCTGGAGATGTGACAATAAAATGGAGCAGTCACCTGTTTGACAGATGGACGGGTACAATTCCACACGGATGGCACGGACTATGCTAGAGCAGAACATACTGAGTTATTTCCTATTTTTCCCTTGCCTATGATACGGACACATTATCGGATCAAAAGGAAGAATATTTGTGCCAAACTGCCACAGAAATAAACAAAAAGCCCAAATGAAAGCCCATGTCAAAGCATATCCTTTCCTATCTGATATGTTTTAGACAAGCTGTTCAAACTTTCTTACGCATTTCATTCTTTTAAGTTGTTGCTTTATATATGCTGCTTTCTCCATTTAATCACCATCACACTCAAAATGAGCTGGCAGCCTCTCCTATTAAATACCAAGTGTTAATCGAACCGTCAGCCGCACGCAGCTCCGACTTCTAGAAAGGAAGAAAATAAATTTTGCACGCATAAAGTAACAATAGCTGAGTTTCAGCTTTTCATTAAAAACTAAAATACTTTGAAACACTTTGAATAATCTAAGCATAAAAAAAAATTAAAACAAACCTTGAGGTTGTTTCTATTGCTGTTCTTGGCTACCTGGTGTCTATACCCACCTGATGTGACCAGCAGTGACCATCTGTCCTATAATTCATTCTTGAACTATGAAATAAGTATGACAATATTGGATAATATAAACACACCATTACCTAAATGGAGATAATGTGGAAATTAAAAAGAATTGACTGCACTCATTTTAATATAAATTCCAAGCTACTGTGGCAGTATTTCACTTGAGATGACTCCACAAAATGGAAATGGAAAATTTCTGCAGTGTAATGAGACCACACTGGTTTTGTAGAATAAAACAGTTGTGAACAACAAGATCAGAAAATGTGGAAATAGTTAATAACTATTCTATTTTTTTTTTTCCAATAAAAACAATCTGCAAAATACTTGGGTGGGTGAGGAACTAGTACATCCCTAGTACAATATGGCTCTGTTTTAAGTGAAGACTGTGCAAATGGAATCATGATACTGCACACATTTCACTATATGGTCCTCTAGACCAGGGCTTCTCATTTTACAAAGAAAACCATTTTCCTTCTAAATGTCAGTCTGCAAATATACCTTCAAGCACCACAGTCAATCTGGTTTTTTCCTTCTTTATAGTTCTATTCAAAAATTACAACTGTGTCAGCTTAGTCCTGAATGACATCTGCATAATGTGGCTACATTCAGTTGGTTTGTCCATAATCCAGCCCTCATTTTCATCTTAATTCCTTATAATTTGTGGCATACTTATCTTTCCAGTACATTGCCAGCTGGATTTTTCTCCATTTTAGACAGAGTAGACCATAGATCCTTCCAATCTTTTCAGAAAATCAATTCCTGCTTTAATGTCTCAATATGAAGGCAGTAATCAGGATTAAAAAATGCCTCTCACTCCTGCACCTTGACTCAGGCATGCGCGTGAAAGCCAATTCTGTACCTGGAACAAGATAATCTGAAGAACTCTGGCTCACATGGGAAAACAACCCATGGTGGCTTCAAAAGTTTTATTTAAAGGAGTAGTATGGGAAAGGCAAATCGGAAGCATTTTTGTAATGCTGCAGTATATTTAGACTGAATCATAAAAGAGCTTATTAGAATATAAGTTGGTCTTTGCTTTATTTTTTTTTTCTTAAACTGTTCTTTCTTCTGACTAGTGAAGAACCATGGCAAACATAAAGCAGGTAAGGGACTCATCCACTTGTTAACAGGCTTGGAATGAGGTAAGCTTAAGAAACAGCAACAGTTTTCTATACTACTGTAATAAGCACCCTGGTTTCCTTACTGTGAGGTGGAAGAAAAACATCAAAGAAAAGATCTTTAAACAAAAAATGAAAATACAGAGAACAATTAAAGCTTACCTTGCCAGCCTGGTTTGCACACTGGTTTGACATTAACTCGTACTAAGGCATTTTCTGTTGCATGTTTTTGCCCACAGTCAAAAGCTGTGACCATTATCTCATACTGGTGCTGTTTATCATAGCTCAGTTTCTCAGTGCTTCTGATGTTACCTATAGATTCAATAAGAGAACATTCAGAAATTACTTCTTAGCTAAACACAGACTATAACATTTGGGTCATGGTTAATCAAGTCCTTCATGACCAGAAAGCTCTTTGAAGCACATGGGACATCCACAGGCAGGGCAGTATTTTCTTTCAATCCAGCAGAGAAATAAAGTTCTTAGGCAAATATAAGATGCTAGGGATATAATATGGGCAAGTCTATGCAAGAAAACATCTGCTCAACAACACTTAACTATCACAAGGCTGTCAGACTAATTAGCAGTTACATCTTCCCAGAATACAAAGCTTTAACATGGCAGCCACATTGCTGAGATCCACTGCTAATCATCTCCCCAGCCTAAGTATCTTCCTTTTTCCCCTAAGGCTATTACGTTGTAGGTGTGAGAGAATTCTAGCCTTTCAACACCTCTTACTGGGCTTTGAAAAGTAGGAGGACCCCCAGAATCACCTTCTATGTTGGAGCACGTGGAAAATAACTCCGCAACAACAGAGGTTATCTGCTGAACTGGACACATACATAAAGACAGCAAATTACTTGTTTCAGAAACAAAGACATTACAACTTCCACAAGGAAATGGAAAGCTCTTTCTTGGAGTACTTTTTCCAGACTGGAGGATTACAGCGCAGAATATTCTTTTTTTTTTTTTTTTTAAATGGACAAGTTCAGCATTTTAATTTTGTCCATTTGTACTGAAATGCACTTTGTGCTCCAACTGAACACTGAGACTGCTTAATAGGCTTCATACTTTTGCTCAGGGCTGTTGGTTACACCATCTCTTTGAATTAGAATGTTCCAGAATTCAAGAAAAAATACTTACTCTGGATCAATGCTACCCACCACAACTGCTTTTAAGCGTGGATATGCAAAGTCAAGTTGTTTGGGCTAAATTTGGAATGGGGAGCGCCCAAATCCTGGAGTTTAGTCAAATACCATGATTTGATTCCCACAGGTGCTGGCAATGCTGGCACTGGTTGGGCTGGGGGCCTTGGTTTCTTTTTTTCCACTTGAATAAGTGATGGGCGAAAGCAGACAAATGAAACTTCTTAAATCGGTCTTTCAGCAAACCTCCATTAGTTTGAAAAGTGAAGACTTTTAGCAGGTACGTGTCTCTGATGCACGCTCCTTATCTTGTCAGAGCCAAATGCTTTCCCGACTACTACACGAAAGCTAACTTTAGTAGTTTCATTGAAACTGATGCAAAACTTCTCGGATTTAAATAGACCCTTACATCTGCAGCTATAAATCAGGCCCAGCACCCCATTTTCTGTTGACTTTGAGTCTCTATCCCTCCTTTTCTAAGCAAGGGGGACAAACCCTACCACTAATTTTGTGTCTCAAATGGAGAAGCAGAAAGACCTGCTGAAGGCAAATAGGGAAACAGTAGCGAGTCCTATAGCTTTCTTGGTTCTCTCTCTCATGCACCTCACCTTTCCAGGCTTTTTCAAATCTGCCATGTAGATAGCTCTTCCCATCACAAAAGCAACTGCAGTAATATATCAACTGCTTCATTATTTCTGAGTTAGTAACTGGCAAAACAATTCAATTTACCCATTTTACTCTCTTGAGTTCCTTGATTACTACCTGCCTAAGAGGATTTAATGGAAGAACTGCCACTGTATACTTAATTATTCATCTAATACCTGCTCAGTTGTTCTTTGTGCATTATATTATTTCTTACATGGAACTTTATATTTCCCTGTTTGGTTCTCCTTAGTATGATTTTAGTGCATGATCAGCAGAGATAAATCTTGAGAAGTCCAAATTGTCTGAATCTATATCAGCAGGCTGCTAGAATTTGTGTGGTACATAAACTGTCCTCTAAGGTTTCTTTTTCTGGAAACACCCAAAGAATCAATTTTATTAGTGTTATGGTTTCATAACACGATGTCATTTTCTTCACCAAAAAATGACATGCCAAGAGTGAAAGCTGCAAATATAAATGGGAAGCTTTTTATGACCTACGTTGAGGTGCCTCATTTACAAAGATCTACAAGAACTGCACCAGAGCTGAACGGTGCTTCCCGTGCCAGTGCCGGGTGCCTCGCACCATTTGGTGATGTGAAGTAGCCTGTGCTCTGCTGCAGACTGCAGGCTTCTCTCTTCCTCTCTGCAAATGCTCCCTAATGTGTAATTATAATTTCACAAGACCACTAAATGGTCTCCAGATTGATCTGGGTACAAGAAACAAGTTTTGCCTGCAAAAGACAAAAGATCTGCCAAAAGAAAAAAAGCTGGTGGAAGAGCATGCTCATCTTTCTGTAGGCCTGTGTTTGTGGTTTGTTTCACAGGCTGGTGGTGAAAAAGATTCACCGTCTGGGACTGATAATGGCCAGAGTTCCCTCACACAGCTTTTTGGGGTCCTCTGAAGTATTTAGATTAGATTCTAAGCTTCTGGTTAAATGGTCTTTCTGGGCGATGAAATTCCATGCTTACATTACTGAAAAGCAGAAGAAAATCCTAATTTGCAGAAGACACAAGAGCCTAGATTTGTTTTTCACAGTGGGTAGAAAAAACTATAAAGAAAATCCTAATTAGCGCAGTATTAAGACCGTCCCAGCCTCCTCATACATCTCTTTTAATAATCCTATAGGTAAAAAAACCCAGGCACAATACCAAAACATTTCCATCAGAGAAAGCTCCTCTGTCATCTGGCATAGAGAGACATTCTCAGCAGTGAAATGTGTTGGAACTAAGCAACTTATTTCAGTCACAAAATAAAAGTGCAACCATCTATTTTAACTTTGTCTCTAATCCCAGTGGGCTTAAGCAATTACCATTATCTTAAAAAATTGCAAATTAGACTGCAATTACTGTTGATTGTGGCAGCACTGTGCTTTTAGTGAACAAATAGATCAAAAAATATTAATTGAATTCATGACCAGGAAACTGCAACTATTATAACCTTCCAGCAATTATTCACTGTGGGCTTTAAACTCATGTTTAAATCAATGATTCTCTCATTGCCTTTGCTGAAAAGCAGGTCCCAGACATGGGAGGACAAAGATGTAACCAAGGATTCCTGACACTTGACATGCGTTTGATCATGCTTCTGACTGTAAGAAGCCCATGATCACTCATGAGCTAGCTGCACTGTGCGATAGGAGCTGAAAAGGCATAAGCAGTAGCAATGCCTGCTCTGTATCATGCTAATCTCAGCGCGTTATTTATCCACGGTATCCGTCACAAACCTGGTATGAAATTATGAAACCACCTGCGACTCGGGTAAGTAACCAGCCCCATACTGGCATGTCGTGTGGTACCCTAGAAAATTAATGGTTTCCAACAGAAACATGGAGAACTTCCTCTTACAACAACACGGGAAACCTCACAATTAGAAGAAAATCCATAGAGAGGAAAAGCTTCTAGGGAATTGCACACCAACACCTACCTCCAAACGCCCACTTCCTGTAAAAAATCCTTTGTGCAGTTTTGCTGGCAGAAGATTACTGAGCCAGCTGACCTCATTTACTTAAACACAAACATATTCATTATGATTATAGCTCCTATATTGCATACTTGCCCTCCAATGTATTAGAACAAGATGGGTTTTTTTCCCCCAATGTCATTTACAGTTTATTGATGCTAGCAGGTTATTGTCTTTTGATGCTCAGCTGTGCGTCGTGCAAGAACTGCACAAATAAAGATGAATAATTTCCCAATGTGCAAATGACTGCTCAGAGGAAACAGCAGCTCCTTGCATGCTTTCAGTTTCCAGTTTGGCCAAAAATCAGATTTAACTTCCAAAGAGTATTCTCAACCTACATACGATGTGGATTAAACGCTTCTGTTAGGAAAGATAAATCAGAGCACTGATGGACACGCACGCAGGGTGCTTGTTGTGGGGAAGCAAGTTCTGCGAGCACAGGAATTTCCATTTTGAATTTCTGCACAAGATTGTGCACGTGAATATCAATAACAAGGACTCTTATCTGCAAAGTGATACCGATATGGGGCTGCTGAAGTACTTGAAAGACAAAGCTGCTATTTTGTATTGTCCGAAGCAAGCAGAGAATGAGAGGGAGGATCTTCAACATATTTTTAACATATACTAGAAAACCAACTAAAATCTAAACCCATAAAAAAATTTTCTTCCATACTGCAGAGTAATAGATCTACTTCAGTAAGCACCACAACTGTGTAGATCTGCGGACCTCCACCCTGCAAGTGTTAGCACCCAACAAAGATATCCAGAATACTGTCAGTTTATAGTTAGACTCTGCTTCAAAGTTCAGAAGAATGGGAACAGCTATGAATAACCCCTATGAGGTAGGGCTACATGCCGAATGAGGAAATGCCATCACTTAGATGGTAAATAGATCTGAGACAGTGAAGAGAATGGACTGATTGACAGAAAAACATATTATTCATCAAAAACTGGGGGTTTAATTGCCACAATAAATTACTGTGGCACTTTGTGACTAAATCTTACCTAAAAGGGATATGATTTCCCAGTGTAACGGTTCCTTCATTATCAGAGAGGAGGACAGGATTACTCTCTTCAGTTATACTGAAGCCAGGTTATCAGCCAGTATCAACAGGTAATAACACTATCTACAGAAACTGCCACTATCTTGTCCAACAACTCAGAGCTGCTCCTTCTCCACACTCACCGTTTCTGTCAATGGCAAAAGGAACATCACTTGTGACAATTTCATAATTGCAGATCTGGCTGTACTGCGGGGAACAGTCCTCGTCTATGGCTTCTACCTGCAGGATGCTGTCATAGATCTTTCCCTCTGTCACGGTGGCCTTATACATGCTCTCTTTGAAAGTTGGTGAAAACTCATTGACATCCTTTACCTGGATATGGACGACTGCCCTAAAATAAAGATATCAAAGAGAAAAAAATAGCTTATCATGACACATCATTTAGTTTGTTTTCTAAATACTCAAAAAGACAAACAAAACATACACAGGAAACGATGTAAATATCTTTTAAAATGAGCTCTTATGGAATTCCTAGATTCAATTTGCCCAATTTAATATCTTAACTTTTTACCTAGTGTGACATTAAGTGTCACAGCTTGTAGGGAGAGGGCTTCACACTGCTCCCTATTAAAATCGGGCAGCCTGTTAAAATGGACCCCAGCAGAAAGTCAGTGATGTCATTCCAGTGTAAAATGCATTAATAAGCAGAAAAAAAGAACGATTACAGCAGTCTTCCACATTCACTACTTAAAAATAGTCCATTCATGAGCATTCTTCTATATTAAGCAAGCCTTTCACCTTCTGCAGTTTATAATTATCTAATGCTTTAATTCATGATAATATTGTGCATGTAAACCCTCGAGGGCCAAAAGTAACAGGCCTTTAGAGTTTAATGAGCACGCTCTAAAAGCCTTCTTCTGAAAGAATTTTCTTCCTGGTTTGACAGAAGGACAGAGAAGCGAAGGGACTCCAGATCAACAGCAGAGCCAGTAGTAAAGGCTGGGACCCCAGACAGTCCAACTTAGCGTTTGGTTTATTATACAAACCAAACCACTAGGAGAAAGTGTAACAAAGTCTGGTCCAAATGGGCCAGATTTCACACAGTCAGGTTTGGATCAAAACTTTCCACGAATGGAACGTACTAGCTTGTTACTGGCATGTAAGGGAAAAACACCACAAAATTCAGTAACATGAAGCAAAAACTGTTTCTGTGGCTTGATAGTTATCTGATATTGCCAGCTTCCTTCCAAATGTGTATTCTTTTTAAATATCCTGAAAGAGTTCAGCATGCACTATAGAGCTAATTAAATTTTTAATTGTCATGAGTCCTGGATGAGCAAAAGGAAGAGCAATTACTATTAATCATTTATTTAAATGGCTTTCAGCAAAACGAACAATTTGTACAGCAGTTATACATCTACACGTGAGTTAAATTCATCTTTAATGACAAATCAGCTGGCATTTGGTTTCATGAATTGAAGGGAAAAAAGGGCACGGTGACACTGAAGCTTATCCAGGAATTGGTTCCACAGTAAAATGTGCTACCTACTAACCTTCCCTACCCCTCTCTGCCAGAGGTTCTTAATTCCTGAGACTTGCTGAGAAAAAGCTGAGGTCAGAAACACACTGCAAATGTAGCATTGCTGTGGTTTATATACATGCACATACTGAAAAAAAAAAAGGTTGATTTCTCTTTTCTTACCATTTGAAATGAGATGAACATCAAGAAAACCTATTTAGAATTTGTAAGTATCAGTTACAATCACCTTGTCCTGGGTGATCCATTTAGTCGGTGTAAAAATAAACCAAAACTGAAATGCATTTCTCCACTTGAACAGGGATGCTATTAGAAGCTTCCACTGGAACTGTTGCAGAAGAAGTCAAATTGCAGGAGACAAAAAAAATGTTTTCTAAAAGGTATAAAAAGTGGATGGACTATTACAACAATGGTTCCTCTTGGATTTATTTGCCTTCTACGTGACTAAAACATAAAAAGGAGCCCTTCAATTTGATTTGTACTGTACAGCAAATGTATACCAAAGGGAAAAATAATTAACTTTCACCCACTTGTGAGATTTCTTCCAGTTTGTTCCGCTGGATCCTGATCCACAGTCATAGGCCTGGATGATAAAGGTATATTCCTTCTGCAGTTCACAGTCAATAGGACTTTTTGCTTGAAGACGACCTTCTCCAGATGTTTTGTTCAGCACAACAGCTTCGAAGGGCATTTCTTGTCCGTGGATTTTAAAAGCACAGATTTCTCCTGTGAGGAAGAGTATAAAACAATCATGACCAAGGAGGTCTAAGGCTGGAGAAGTTAGCACTCATTTGTATTGCACATGCTGTTATAGACGGGGGAAGTACACGCTCAGGCATCAGTTTCTAATACATCCCAAAGGGCCATGGGCCACGTGCTCAGACAGCGTGATGCGGTGAGTGCAGCTCTGGTCACATACCTCCCTCTTCCTCTATCGTTACTAACTAGTTTCTTAAAGACCTGCAGACTGTTCCCTAGATATGGTACTAGCATCAACATTGGGCTGATTATTTCTGAGCTAAATTAAGTAAGACTGTGCTTAAAGAAAATAGCAGAAAGGAAAAAAGAGAATATTTTAGAGGTGGCCATTTCTAACTGCTGTCACTCCTTCTTTGAGCCACTTGAGCTGCCAGGTGGTAACAGATGTTCAGATTCTTGCAGTTTAGTTTCCCAACAGTGAAAAAACTAATGATGCAGAACATGGGCACATTCAAAATATACCTTGCTTTATTTACAGACCTGTATCGTCTCTGGAACAGAAGCAGTTGGAAGAACACAGACAGGTGTCCCTTTTGGACATCTCAGTCCCTCCCCCAGTTCACACACTCATACATGAGTGCCTTCTTGGCAGCAACTCACTCTGCCACTAAACTACCTCCTAGAATAATAGATCTATAGCTTCCCTCAGAGGAATACTATGTAACATAACAGATGATACAGCGAGGACTAAAAAAAATTGATTCGGCCACAAAAGACAACATAAAAACTCTGGTGACAATATGAGTCTGGAAGGGAAAAACTGCACCGCAGTTTCTGATGATCCTTTTTTTAATCCTTCAAACTGATGGCAAAGATATGCACGCTGAATTCATTTTTAGCCATTCCAGAAAACAACTTGAAAAATGAAATATTTATACAGAGACCAACGTGGCTTAAATATTTTGATGACACTTTAAACATACTCTTTTATGAGCACGCCAGTCTTGGGACATGCATTATAGATTCAAAGCTGTCTCCCACTCACATCATGCTTTCCCATTTATTTCTACTTTACAGTTGCAGCCTTTTGGAAATTTCCTTGCCAATCATATCTGAGTCAAATGCCAAACTCTAAATGAACTCTGAATCTGTGACCTCTAATTCAAGTCTGGCTCCTCTCTTTTGTTATTAGAATATATTGTTTATCTTTAGAGAAGAGAGTAGACAGCGACCCTCTAGAAGTGCTGGAGTCCGTAACTCCTATTACATGTGAGAAAGAAAAACTGGGAAGGGGGGGGGTGTGGGGTGTGCGGGGAGGGTGGGGGTGAGTATGCTTAGAGTATAAATACAGGCTGCTTTGGATATTCCCTCAAATACCACCATGTTTCCCTTTATAATAATGGGAGCCAAAGCTGAGCTCAGCTACATACCACTGACGTTTGGGCAGATGAATCCCACACCTGACAATCGTAATCAACCCTCAGAATGTCTTCACAGGATCAGCACACAGTTGTTTTAGCAATTATGAGGCACTAGGAAATCATATTAAGTATTTGCTTGGGCATTTGCTTGCTTCAACCCCGTGCTCAAGTGTCATGAAAGGGCGGCATGCGTGGTTTTCCAAGACAGACAAAAGATGTGCTCTTTTCCAGGCCCTCTTTTGTTCACCCTCAATGAGCCCAAATATTTGGGCTGGAGGAGGAGGAATGGATTTTACCCCGAGAATCAGACTCTGAAAAAGACACATGCTTTACGTATGCCTAAAAGCAGGCTCTACCCTGTTTAGGAACTCTCAGATAGGAAATAAACGTGAGATTAAGAGAAGTGAAGCAGTTTACTCAGCTTTGATTGTGGGCACTGATCACCAAGTTTGCATCTCAACATCGCCAAACATACCTTTGAAAAGAAATTATCCTATTTTCCCTGCAACTTCGACACTACAATGATACCGTAGATTTCAGTTTCATTTTAATTAAATATGGAAACAGCATAGATGGAGGAAGTCTAATGGAAATATACTAGTTGTTGTGTTTCATAACAGCGGCCTTCACAGTTTCTTAACGACAAAGTTCTCCTCAGATGCACAATCCATCGCAAGAAATCATCACTTTAGTGTCTTCTGTTTATTATTTTATTGATCCACCGTTTGACTGTAAACAATACAGCACTTGCAGACATCCAAGCCTACCGTTCTTAAAAAAGTGAAACAGCTCATCCGGCTTTACATATAACTCTAATTTTTGTCTTTTATATCCGTTTGCCAAAGATGACAGCTGCATGGGGTTTTTTTGCCCCGCAAAACCCCCCACGTACCCTTCCCAGCTCTGGCTACAGCAACCACTTCTATGAAAACACCTGTACATTTTTTCAAAAATCAGGTAGGAATTTTTTTAGAAGGATTCTGCTACTGTTTCCAAAGACACGAGTTAATGCTCAGTGAAAAACGAAAATGCTTAGTAATCAAAATGATTCTGAAATGGTGCCTTAATGACTGTACCAGAAATAGAAACGACAACAGAATTGTAACAGCCGTAACCACAGAAAGTTTATTAAGCCTCACCTCTACCCTGGGAGACGCGCACGTCTGCAGCTAGCTATATAGAACTACTACCACTGGGCGTTACAAATGGTGTCTTGAAAATACAAAGGATAGTGGGTTTCATTCTTAAATGGAGCTACAGGGCTTTATTTAAACGCAGCTGAGCTAACCCCAGACCTACAGGATGCCAATGGGAATTGTGCCCAGCCTATCCTGAGATACATATTGTCATGCAACTCATCTGAGGAAAAGAAGATGGTCTCTCTATTCAGGTTCATTGTCTAAGTTGCAGAACAACCCCATTCAGGACCTTGGCACCACCCACCTTTCTTCTTGGACATTTGAGATAATTAAGAGTGATAATTAATTGGCTGAGATAATTAAGAGTGCAAAGTGAGACATTGTTTTCCTCACAACAGGAAACACAGCGAAATGTTAAACTTTGTTCTTCATTTCATTGGAATGGGTGTGGGAAAGGGTGCATATAGGATTTAGTGATCATAAACATAGTGGTGGCAGTGAGTTGATGAAACGGGGATACGTTGGTGATCGCAGGTAAAAGTAGAAGCACATGCATGAAATCCTATAGCAATTGCATCCAGGGTAGAGGGAAAACATCTCAGGATCATAGAATCATTTTGGTTGTAAAAGACCTTTAAGATCATCAAGTCCAATCATTAACCTAACACTGCCAATCCCACCACTAAACTGTGACCCTCAGCACCTCATCTACAGGTCTTTTATTTAAATACCTCCAGGGATGGTGACTCCACCACCTCCCTGGACAGCCTGTTCTAGGGCTTGACAACCCTTTTGGGGAAGAAGTTTTCCCTAATGTTGAACCTAAACCTCCCCTGGTGCAACTTGAGGCCATTTCCTCTTGTTCTATCCCTTGTTCCTTGGGAGAAGAGACGGACCCCACCTGGCTCCAACCTCCTTTCAGGGAGTTGTTGAGAGCCAAATGGTCTCCCCTGAGCTTCCTTTTCTCCAGGCTGAACAACCCCAGGTCCCCAGGCACTCCTCACAAGACTTGTCCTCCAGACCCTTCACCAGCTTCGGTGTCGAGATGCCAGCTCTTCTCCCAGGGCCAGAACAGATGGTCTAAGGGTTTCCAGTTTCTTCCTATGAAATCTTCTTGTTGCAGGACTGAACTTTAGTAAGAGTTGCTTCATTTTAATACAAGTTCTAATTAAATTCTAGACATTATATTATCTCTTCAAACCATCCAGACTAGCATTAGCCATAAGCACCTATTAATTTTGAAGCCTACGTTATTTTACATTGAGGACTGTGGTAGAGAACTATTCGTTGCTACCACAGGGGTAATAATCATATAACTTCCTCTGTAAAAATTATAATAGCCTGAAAAAAGCTATTGAAAGTTTACCATTTCTGAAATACAACCAACAAATCTCTCAACGGTTTAGAAACTGCTAAAGACAGTGTTTCATATCCAGCAACATTTACATGCAAGACTGTGATTACAAAACTTAATCAACAAAATTGTATTATGAATTACTGCCTTTTATATTGAAAACAAAATTCATGCTTCTTTCATTAGAAATAAAAAACCCCAATGTTACTTCTTTAACAACAACACAGATTATTCACTTGAACTCAACTTCAGAAGCTATTAAAAACCCTGAGTGCTTAGTCTGCCTTCACAGCTACCTTTGCTTTTTCTTCAGCTTTCATTATGCTAAGAATACGGAAGACTTTGAGTGGAAAGGTGGGATCTCTGATATTTGATCATTTTGATCAATAGTTAATAAAAGAAGCGTGTCCAAAGAAGGGCAACAAAGCTGGTGAAGACTCTAAAGCAAGTCCTGTGAGGAGCAGATGAGGGACCTGTGGCTGTTTAGCCTGAAGAAAAGGAGGCTCAGGAGAGACCTTCTCACTTTTGACAACTCCCTGATAGGAGGTTTAGGGGGTAGGGGAGTTTTGGGCTGTTCTCCCATGTAAGAGGGAATGGCCTGAAGTTGCACCAGGGGAGGTTTAGGTTGGACATATGAAAAATTTCTTCCCCAACAGGGTTGTCAAGTCCTGGAACAGGCTGCCCAGGGAAGTAATGGAGTCACCATCCCTAGAGATATTTAAAACACATGTAGATGAGGTGCTGAGGGTCATGGTTTAGTGGTGGGGTTGGCAGTATTAGGGTTACAATTGGACTTGATCTTAGGGGCCTTGTCCAATCTAAACGATTCTATAATTAACTCCAACCAGAGTTCACCGCATGTTCTATCCTCTCCCTTGGCCTTATAATTGCTAATGGAGAAGAGTTTACACAACTGTTTAGGACACATCTGTGTGTGTGCACACGTGTGTTTGTTCCTGCCATGAACTCCCAAATTTTGCTAATTTCTGTTACATTTTAAAAAGATGAATTGTTTCCCACAACTGCTATGAAATGATGCAGCTGCGCAATAGGTGCTACAGAAATAGTGTGCAGGGTGACAAAGGGGTCACATCTCTCCAGATGGCAGCCTACGCACAGACCTTGTAAAACCTCAACATGAAAAGCTTCAATTCTATCTTGCACCTCTTTGGTACCAGCAAATCAAATATAAAGCTCAAACTTGTCACAAACCAGGCTTCATTAGTTCATTGCTGGCAAAATTACTCATTTATATTCATACCCTGTTCTGATTTTATTACTCTCAGCCTTTTAATATATTTCTATGTGTGTTTTTTCTCATATGAGCAAAATAACATCGCTGATTATTTATTTAGAATAAAGGCTGCAGGTTTTATACTTCCCAAGGTAAGCACAGTGCCCCTGTAAGACCCCAAAGTGCTGAAGAATCGAAGCCACATGATCACTCAAATCCACTCACACCTTAGAAGAGACAAGTACTCTGTTCAGGAGAGATGCATCTTGAGTTTCACTTTGAAGAACAGACACAGGAACTCTGTGACCAGGGTGTCACCGTGACCTGTGAAGACTTGGATATGAATGACAACACCACTGGTTTTTTTCCTTACGTGCATCCTTTAAGAACTCAATTCAGCTGCATGGATCCATTATGTTGTAACAGAGGTATCTGACAACCATCTGCAATTAATCTTCTTCATATACTAAATGACACAACTAGGCTTCCAGGAACTTTATAAAACGTATAAATTCGCTTGTGGATATAACTTTCCTTTTGTTATAACTAAAGGTTTTAAACCACTCTTGTCAATGAAATTAAGTACTCTTAGTATGAACCAAATTTGAATCTTTAACCCTTTACAGGTGCTCTCTCCGCACAGAGGTGGACATCTAAACGCAGGCACAACGCCCTTTGAACATTGATCATCAGAGATCTGTTGGCAGTTGGAGGGAAATCTGCAAGTAGGGAATGCAGGTAGGACTACTATTCAACTCAGTATCTATTTCCTCAGAAATGCAGCATGGGCCACTGTGTGGAGTCGATGTTGGGTTTTTCAGTAAGGTTGCTTAGGGGTTGCTGGTTTTCTTGTTTTGTTTTGTTTTTTTTTATTTTATTTTTAATCCAGCCTTCCAGGATAACAACCATACACAGGGCTCTCTGCTGAATTCTGCAAATATCTCCTGCAGCGCACAGCTGCCGACCTCTTGCGTTGTCTCTGTGCCCCTGGGAAGGTTTACTGCTTTGACGTGTTTTTCTATCGTAAGCTGTAGCTACTCTTTAAATAATTACAGAACATAGAAGGTTATGTTTTGAGCGAGGAAAGGGTAGTTGTTTGGGAAAAGGAAGCAAAATAATAATTAGAGATGTAAAATATCTTTAAGGTATTTTCTTAAGGTATCTTTTCTTTTTAAGAAAAAAAAATATGTCAGTAACTACTGTATATGTTTTTCCATCTCATTGAAGCCCTTGCTACTAAACTCTTACTGAAATACTAAAATCTAGGAAGCGATACTGAATCAGAAAGAGGGAGGTGTTCCCAGCTCAATAAAATACAAAAATTATTATTTCCTCATATCTAATTTTATAGGCAACAAGCTCTGCAGAGCAAGAGCATAAATCCACTGCTACCCTTCTAGTCTATGGAATTGAAATTGGAAGGTGGAGGAAACTGCACTTGCACTTCAAGTGATTCATTGTTGCCATAAGCTCACACCAAATGAACCAGACTTCATCCTGCCGCTGAAACAAGGACCATTTGGCTCAGGATAAAAAGATAGACCTGTGGGTAGTATATAAGCAGCAGCAATATGGGGTTTCTTCCTGGCTCCATGATGTTTCCCAGGGAAATCCCTTTGCTCATGAAGGCACTGAGCAACAAAGCACCTGAAAAACCTACTCTACAATTTTGTTTAAATAAACTGGTTTTAAAAGTGTAATTTCTATGGACATGCTCCAATTATAGTGAGGTATATGACCATGTTGCAAGAAGGTCTGATTTCAAGAAGAGCACCAAAAAATTACACTATTATAATCCATCTGTGGAGCTCCATGCCCACCTGCAACAGCGGAAGGCTTCTGTTAACCTGACGTTTCATGTTTGCAAATATCCTGTGGATTCAGCAGCGCATCTCAGCACCACACAGACACACACTCAACACACGGAAACAGCTGTCCGGTTTAGTTCGAATGCTGTGAGACACAGCACAGTCCCTTTCAGAGCTATGTGATCATTACCGAGAAATATGTGCCCTGCTGTTTTTTAGAATACCGCGTTACAATGAATTCTTTGAAAAATAATCCTGCAACTGTGCAGTTAAACCTGCAAAAAAGCACACTAATAAAAAGAATTTTATCCTCCAGGATCCAAGTGGAGCATAAGTACTCAGTTCCCAATTGGGTCATTTTCTGATCTACTTTTCCATACATGTCAATAACAATCATAAACACACGCAGGGGTCGTGGTCTTCACGCACATTACATGCATTATGTGAGTAGTGTTCATTTGAGTCTGAAACATTTGCACTCAGCGAGTGCAGGATTCCTGCTGCGGCAGCAGATGAGACATCACTTAGCTTCAGACAGTCATCTTATAGTAAACACGGAAGCCCAGATGCTGCCATTGCCCTAATTCCACATCTGTGTCTGAAAGATGGATCATGAAGCTATTTCACCTCTAGATTTGTGAGGTCTACACTGAGAAAAACAGGAGATAACTTGCCTGGTGGGGCACTGACCCATTTTACTGTGAATATCCCTTGAAAAAGTGAACCTATTTTTATAAGGGATCTAAAGGCCTCTTCTATGAGGATGTAAGATTTAAAAGGTTATTGCAATGCTTTCAATAATTTCTAGCCACAAAGTATTGCTGAGCTGTTAAAGGACATATGCTAATAAAATAGATCAAAGTAGCTAATGATGTTTAATGTGACTAGAACATCAAATTAAATAAAGAGCTAGGATTAGGAACGCTGGCTCACGACTATGTACTGCTTAAGGAATTCTACAGCCTAGTAGGCAAACCCAACACAAATATTTCCTGCAGCAGGATCGGTGCATCAATGTGACCTGCTAGATTTGGCTCCCGTGTGAGATATACAGAGATAAATAAGAAAATGAACAGCACCATGTCCCACTCAGATTAGAAAATCAGCAGCTGTTTAGTCTATTGAGGACTCAGCAGACTGATAGAAAAACTTATTTTTTAATTAAACCGATTTCCCTGGGGCCCTATATCAAGGCAGACAATTTCTGAGATAAAGCAGCTTGGAAAATGTTGCATTTATTAAAATTGTTCCCCTGAATAATTTTAAATGTATTGTTTGGCAGTATAGTTGGCTAATTCAAAGCACACTGCTTCTTTTTGCTCAAAGGCATCAGTCAGCTTTAAGTTGAGAATTATATCAGGAACTTTGGACTACCCAGGACATAATATAAGCGGTGGACTTGACCACACAAATCAAAGGAGAGGCAAGTACTAGGAGCCAGGGCTGTCTTGCAAAAATAATAATTACAAATATGTAGACCACAGCAGAAATGACTATTGGGCTCTACAGAAAAGTGCGGCAGAAATAAAGGATTATTGGATATTGATAACTGTTTGTTATCAATAGACCTGTGTCCTCCTTCCAGCATGCCAATATTTTGAAATAGCCATTCACCCTCTTTCCCCCCCCCCCCCCAGACTCTCTATTTAAAAACACAGCATGCAGATCACTAGGACGCCTGAAGAAACAATCACATCCACACCGAATGGCAG
>JAAGNO010024365.1:29435-40224 GCA_033439905.1 Ceryle rudis
AGTGAACTCATGTCTGCCAGTGTTTTTGCCAGGACATTATCAGAATGAATGAGCACAGAAAAGGAAAAAAGCTCACCCATTTTTACATTTTGTTTTAAAATTGAAGATAATAAAGTGAATTTTTCTGAGAATTTTCTCCAAAGTGTGCATGTGGACCTGGCAGGTTTGCAAAAATAAGCACTAGAGAGATGCAACGCAAAATACCTGCGGATAACAGTGGAATTTTCACAGCATTGCCAGCCTATGAAGCGAGATAAAAGGGAAATGATGCAGCTTGGATCTTTACACTGGCTGTTAACATGCACAGTAAAATATGTCAGAGGCACATCAGGTATCTCAGGACTGTTTCACATCAAGGCCATAAAAACACACATGAAAACACAGTGAGTGAGAGGGTAGGAAAGGGGTAAAGTTCTTGCACATCCCCAAGTTTTCACTCAGCCATTTACTCTGCTATGGCCTCTTCTTACAGAAGCAGGTTCAATAAAAAGCTTAGGAACATTAATTCAATCTTGGCATGGAGCCTGGGCACAAAGGTTTAATCTGTTCATCCTGCAGCAAAGTAGAGCACTGAGTTTAATTGTTACAAGAGTACCATATGGTTCCTCCTGATCAGGGTTGGCTTTTTTTTTTTTAATTTGATTTTACTTCCACTTGTTTGTCTTGAATCTGAAATCTTCAGCTCCAAGTCATAATTCGGACTGGATCTCTAGACACAATGGACACAAATGCTTCTACTACAAAGCATCATCACAAATGAAAAAGAACAGAAAAAATTATAGCACCTGGCCTTTTATTAGAATGGAAATCACACAGTGAAGATAAATTCATCAAAAGGAAAAGTTCATGCGGATCTCTCACTGGAAGACCATTTGTGCTCTAATTTGTGTGTTCACTTAGAATTGCTATTGTTATTTCTAAATAAAAAAAAATATTCAGTTTTATCTTTCTCCTCTGAGCCTTATAAACTCTTCATACTTTATTTTTTTCTGCATAGCTTATTTCCTACTATGCCTTTAGAAATGTAAGGATCCATGTCATTTTATACTGCGCTGTTCTGTGGTTGCTGCCCCCACTATCACCGATAAGTCATTAAATGGCTCCAGCCCCTGCCCACAGTTCTGTCAGGGAACGGCTGCATATCTATGCAGAAAAGTTTTGTAGTGAGCTATCAGTGACAGGCAGCTCATAAGAAAGCCTTGTTTTTAGGCACAGAAATCCAAGAGACTCCTCCCCTGGGTCTGTGTGGGACTGCTTTAGTCTGCTCATGTTTAATATTTTACACATTAGAGGTGGGAGAACCTCTGTTGTGAGAACTGACTCCTACGCTACTTCCAGAGCTGCCCTGGAGCAACTGCTACTCGATATTTTATTCCTCTTTGCTGCTTTTGATCCTAATAACAGCACAAATACTTAAGCAGCACAAAATCTCAGATTTTTCTGAGACGGTAGCTTACACTTACTTGGAATTCATTAAGATCCTTGCTTTTTAATGCAGGAGTGTCAGCCAAGAACAGGCCCTGGTATATTCAGTAATTCAAATGGGACTCCAGCCACCAAACCAGAAGCGCAGACCCTCGGCACAGTATTTATAATAGTAGGGGGTATTGTGCACCAGTAAGTCTCAGGCTGACCGCAAACGTTACTCATTCATATAACAGTATGATTAGTAGCAGTATAAAGTAATTTCTCCCATATAGAAACTTAGATTAAGCTTTTATAGTCTTGCTGATATGAAAATAGCTCTCCTGGTTATACAAACTGCATCTGCATTGAACCTGAAGATACAGAACAATCATTAAGAACCCCGTAGTAAAAACAGGGGCTCTGTCCCTTCTCAGATTTTACAATGGAATACCTTATGCAGTTATTCAGTAACGTAAGAAGGTTTGGTTTTGAAGCAGTAAACTCAAAGCCACAATGAGCTCAACATGCTGGGTTTTCCATTTCTTTATCACCTAAGGCACAGAAACCCCCTACTTATTTGCCCTCTCTCTCAGATGTTATCCTGTTTGTTGCCCTCATCTTTTCTCTTGAGCAGGAGCTCTACAGAGGCCATAAATCGTATTGTTCCGCAGCTTTGAGGACAATGTTAGCTTTTCTCCCGATGTGAAATTAAAAATGATTTGAAACTTCTCATGAAACTGAGCTGCCTCAAAATAGCTGTTTTCAGAGAAAGGTCAGATTTTCAATTCAGTCCTCTCAAAAACCCCATCAGCACTGCAGAAATGGCAGAACTATCAAAACATCCACAAAATACTTTCACAGCACTCAAACTGTATTTTTGATAAATTGTGTATTTACCAGTTCAGTTATAAATATTTAATGACTTTGCTTTTCAATTTCTGCTCCCCCTCCGCTGCCCATTTGTGGCTATGTTAGTCTGAGAGCTCTTTGTGACATCATAACCAGTTGTGGTTTGTGCTTTTTTTTTTTTTTTTTTTTAAACTGGGAATGCTAGCCCTTCTGAAAGCATGTAGCACTTGTCATAGGTTATAATGAGTCTGGGATTTCACCCTTGGATTTAATGCCTACTTTGTAGAAATTTGAATTTTCCAGGCATTCCTGATCACCATTTTATTTGTCCCCAAAACACACGTGATCTTGTAAACATTGCAGTATCTGGGGATGTAACAAGGCTTGTTCCCTCACCTTCCGCCTCAGAATCTGAATAAGCCACTTGATGTTCATGGAAACCCGAAGTCCTGAGGCCCACGCACATGGCAATGACTAAAACTAGGCTGAATTCAATGGAAATATTCTAATTGATTTCATTATGGAGCAAACCAAGATGTGGACACATTTTAATTTAATCTCTACATCAAAATATTCCTGGATTTATTATCTGTTCCTTTACATTACTTAAAATCTATGAACTTAATTGCAGAGCCAACCCTTTCAGTCTTTTATAATGTGACCTTCCCAAGACGTTTCCGTACCTGGGTTTTGAGCAAATGAGATACCACAGTTAAAAACAAAACCAAAAAACCTACCTGAAGTAAAACATACAACCTGGGTCTTAGTGATTAAGTACAAAATTTACACTGACGTCAATGGCAAAAGGCAATCCCTTTCTGAGTACTGGTACCATCCGTAATTGCCAACGGCAAAACTATCTTTGGTTAACAGAAGCACAATAAAACTAAATGCTGTAGTACGGAAATGGACCCAGGTCTCAGTTACCAGATGCTGTTACATATAACATCACAGATCTTGCTGAAAGAACACATTCTTTTTCTACTTAGTCTGCATTCCATCCCCATTTTCACTCTAGAGAGTGAAGACCAAAGTTTATTTTTTATGCTTTAGGAGCTATGACTGAACTTTCATTGCAATTTAATGTTTAATTTGAAATTAATGGAATGAAGGATGCAACTATTAAAATCCAACATGTGCACTATAAAGTAATAAAAATGTAATGCCATGAAAATTGCACAATAATAAATCATTTCAGCAATTTAGGAACTGCAAATAAATATCTACAGAGTTTCTATTTAACTGCTCCTCAACAATGTAAAGAAACAAACTATATTTGCAGTTTCCGAAGTAAATTATAATAGTAATTTGAATATATCTAGTAGGGAACATAAAGTATCTTATCAAGATAGGAAGTTATTGCAAAGCCATTTTTGTGGTTAACGCTAGACACTATTTAGTGGTATTTGCATTTACACCCTCCCGACTGGACAAACAGGATCTGGCCAGCTATGGCAGTACTCCTGTGTGCATGCTCGGCTCTGGGAAGCACTGTGTTGGCACAGTTTTTACAACAGGCATTTACAGACTTCGACTTTTGGGTGACAAATGGTTTTCTGGGACGACAAGCTGTCTTGTCAGGGCACTTGCTGAAAACTTTCTCTCTTAGCTTTGCCTATGTATTTTGGAACATTCGGATTTTATTTAAAAACTGGTATTTTTTTCCTCTGTCAATATAGGGCAAAGTTGTCTTCTAGAAATGACCAATAATGGCAGCGTTACCTGTACTGGTTTGTTTTCTTTACTCAGAAGTCATACCTACTTGCTCTCAGGACACAAACAGCTGTTGGCAGTTTCTGCTCCTATTAGCCCTGCAGCACATAACTAAGACTGAGTGAACTGGATGATGATGCTTCTTGCACATAATTAACAGGACTTGTTTATAAACCCCTCATTTCTAGATACATCAAGTAAATGCTGACCCTCTGGACTTCACTGGCACCCGCAGGTGGTTACAAAGCCTAAAGACCAGGCCATCTGTCATAGTTGCACTCAAGCAAAACAACACGGTTGTACAAATATTTTTAAGGTCACAGTTTGAACATAGAGAGATCGAACAATTGTCAGTGAGAGACCTAGGAATCTTCATTCCCCATAAATCTTTAGAGAAAACATTTTGCCTCTGTGAGACTGGGCTGAGTTTATAGATGTAACAGTTAGAAAAAGCTTATGATTTGTTTGCAAACTGGAGACATGGGAAAATAACAACACACCAAGAGAGACAAACGGTGCCCTTCCCTAAGAACTCGGTTCCTCTTCCCTTAGTATATAGCTCTGCTTGCAACTCAGGCGCTTTTTTTTTGGCAAAATAGGCACTTTAACCAGTTTCTCACAGGTTAAACTGCTCTACCTGTGGGAAATCTGTCCCTGGTCTCACCCCCCAGTGATCTTTGTCCCTCGGGAGCCTTTCCAAGGTCCTACTGTCATGACCAGACAGGAAGATGACAGTAAAAAAACCCATTACAAGTGTCTGATGCCCCACAGCAAAGGAAGAAAACATGTAGAAATGAAATATTACAGGGAAGCAGCCAGGCTTTTGTCTGTAGGACAGAGCTGCACGCAATCAGGTGATGGGGCCACCTCCACAGAGCCTAGCAAACACTGGCCCACAATTGCCTAGAGAGACAGTAGGTTCCCCATCACTGAAAACGTTCCAGGGGAGGTTGGCCGGGGCTCTGAGCAACCTGCTCTAGTTGCAGAGGTCCCTGCTCAGTGCGGGGGGTTGAACTAGATGAGTTTTAAAGGTCTCTTCTAACCAAAACCATTCTATAATTCTATGAAACACCTAGGGAACAACCTGGATTCAGGACCAAAAATTGCCCACTCATATACCCACTTGTTTTCTTGGCTGCTTTGTGGGGCAGTAGGCAGAGCACTGTCCTGTGGACTCAGAGAAATGTCGCACTCTCAAAGAGGTAAATCTCACCTGAGCGAAGTTCTTTGAACAATCTAAAACAGTTAATGAAAAACAGGCAGCCTCAACTGGCAAAATCAAAAACCCACAGCAACAGCCCTCATCATCCTCCCAGCGCTGTTACATAATTAGTACATTATGACTGTCAAAATTACTTATCCAGATACTGAGATAACTCACTTAGCAGATTATAACTACATAAACAGCCGTAATTGCACGGAGATAAGCAACCAAGTAACCCTTGAAGAATTTTGAGTATTATAGGTCTGATAAATGAGATGATAATGAAAGGAAAGTTATTAAAGCACTTATCATTTTTGACAAGTTGTGATTTTCAAATTATCAAGTATGTCAACTTTCACATCTACAAACCACGTTCTGTAAATGGGGTAAAAGAAAGGCTTCCCAGCTGCGGCACTGTTACAGGTTTGTGTGCGGCTATCTGAAAGCAAGCCTTCAGATGCACATCATGGGATGTAGCAGGTCCCTCTCCTCTCCATCAGAATTGTGGGAATTCTTAGAAGCAGATATGTGTGTGCACGTGTGTATTGCAGAGACCAGGCAGAAAAATACTACCAATTACAAACCGAACACACGAAAAAGCTCAACAGCTCATGAACCTTTGGTACCAGCTCATCAACATCAGGTATATCAGTGACACTGAGGAATAACTAAATTTTGATTAAATACGTGCCAGGCTTAGTAGGTCTTTTGAAATGATTTCTTAGGGTTTACTCTCCCCAGTGGAAGAAACGTGTAAAGACACAGGTATATTTACCCACGAGCTGCTCGCGTGGCTGCCCTGTGCTCTAGTCCATCGGTTCAGAGATTCCCCATTTTCTTGGGTGGTGGATTGTGACGACGTAAAAAGAAGCAAATATCTTATTAAAAACCATAACATATTGTTGTTCCCGATTCTCAGCTTTACATTCCAGCTACAGGGTAATATGGTAACAGAACTGAGAACAACTTTTCTTGTTTCTAATGATGAACTTTATCTCTCTCTTCAGTTTATTCCTAGCATTGCTCCACTGACCTCGGAACACTGTTCTCTATTTTTTACAGCCATAAGGGAACAAAGAAAAAGCACAACAATCCCCAGTAAGAGCTGCAAATGAGGCATTTTGAGTGGAAAATACAGAGCATTAATGACTTTTTTTTTTAATGTGAGCAACACAATATTTATTGTTTTAATAGGGCTTATACATTATAAGTGTAAAAAACTGTGCAAGAGTCCTGCTGTTTAAATTCACCGGAGACCTCAAAAGGATAAGTTAAGAGTTATTTTTACCACTAATCAGTCACTATCAAGAATACACGAATATAACCACACCCAAAAAGTGACTCTGTTGGCTGTGACACAGGAATATACAGGTATTTTTACACAGTATCCAGTGTCTCCTCTGAATTTTATTTTCTTCGCATGAAAACAGATGTAAGATATGGTCAGAGAAAGATTCAATTAAAGTACAACCACAGCACTACTTTGATAGGAGCTGTGGAAGGATCTTTGCCAGCCTGTGCTATGAAGCAATGAGGGATCACTTCGTCTTCACTCATAAGGCAAAAGCAATAGAAAAATTATCAGAAATTCTTCAGGTAATACTGTTTTTAAAACAGTGGAAGCACTAATTTAAGATCACAAGAATAAAGTTCAGCCTCTCACAGTCCTGATAATATATATTCTGCCGGTGGAGTGACAAAAAACATTCTTCATTATTACATTGATTCTTTGTTGTCCAGAAAGGAGCCCCACGAAGTCAAGGGCAGCCAATATCAAAAACATTTAGTCACAACCATCCCCGCATATTGGGGTTTTGCTACAAAGTGACACTGTTGGTAGCATGACAAATGAGGCTTCAAGTAGACACATTAGTGCTGGTAATAATTATGACTTTGAAAAAAAATATATCTATTCAACAATTCAGCATGTCTTTCTGGATTCTGTACTAAAAATGCTACTAACGTGGGAGAACAAAGACTTATTTTGAATCAATGATGTGAGTTCCTCACTCCACTTCTTTTAGAAACACTCTATCTACATGAAATTGCATCAGAAAGAATAGTGCCCCATGAGGCAAAACAAGAAACAAAATAAAGATGAAAGCAAGCCTTCCGAAGAAATACCTGAGGGGGCTTTCAATGAACAATGAATAGGTTATCAGTGAGATTCCTGCTTCCAGACAGGTTTAGTGAAACTCAAACTTTCAGGCAGAAATATAAACCCAAGCTGACAGTGAATTGTTGAAGATCCCTGACCTAAGAACAGAGAAGTAGGTGGTTGATGGAGAAAAGGGCAGAAAGCATCAGAGAATGCAGCACAGTGTCATCCTGCTATAGAGTATGGGCAGACCTATGAAAACCAGTGATCAGAAACATTCTTTCTCTGATCTAAGATTGTTCTTGTAACCTAAGAATAATAATCTGTGGAATTCCATGCCATGACAGGTTCACCAGAGCCAGGAAAAGTCAGGTTCATCTCAGGAAAGAGGCTGTAAGGGACTGATTGTAAAGAGAGGACAGTGACTAATCCAGATTTGTCAAATCCTCAAGGAAAGAAAGAAACCTGTAGTTTATAGTCCCAGTCCTACCTCATGTAAGGTAAGTCCAGAATTTAATGCTGTTAGAAAGATTTATCTCTTGAAAAGCATCTTTGGTGAAGAAACTAGAGAGATGCAGCTTATCCCTGAGCCATCATACCATTTTTAAGAAAAAAAACAGAAGCAGCTGGATTTTCAACAGTCAGAGCCAGCAAACCTGGTTTTCTAATCTATCAGGAATATAAGGCAGTAATTGTACAATTTATTCTATGCATGTCATGACTTCCTGAATTATTTTTGGAACTAAAAGGTGGGGGTTTTGCTTGTTTGTTTCTGCTGTGTTTTTTTAAACCTTGATAACTCGATCAGCCTGTGGGGTATATGGGGGAAGACCTAAAGATCTTCTTCATTCTGAATAAAAGGTGGCCCTCTGTGACCACTCCCATCAAGGGATTACCCAAGGTACAGACTGCAAGATCTGGTCCTGAATGAGATGCAGGTATTCAGGCTAAGGAATCCACACTACCTAGAACCCTGCAAATCTGCACTGTTGGGTGTCACCAAGAACCTATTGCCATGAGATGCTCAGAACACTCTGTAAAAAACATTAAAGGCAAAAGTATTGTGCAAATATTACAGCCATCAGCAACCAACTCTGTCCACAGATTAGAGATTCAAGTTTTAAACGCTTTACTTTAGAGAAAGTAACTTTTTTTTTTTTTTCCTTACATGCTAACTTAAACATCTTTAAAATGAAAATTGCTGCGGCACAATAAACATGAGATACATCTCCAGTTTTACAATGTCATTGTTCATGACTTTCCTTTAAAAGTATCTTAAAGTGGTACCTAAAGTTGATCATAAAAATCCATGCATTACAGGCATATTTCTTAAGCATTAATTTTGTTTAATCACGCAGGGACAACACGGTGATTAAAGGGATTAGTTGCTCATAGTCCTAATATTTCAACATCCCATTTATAATGATGGTTCGTAGATGCTCTTTTATTTTGTTCATAACTTTATTGTCTGACCTCAGTTTCTGTTATGTTTTGAAAGAGAACACAGCAGAAGTCATCATAGCAGTTGTGGAGTCTCCTTCTCTAGAGACTTTGAAGACCCATCTGGATCTGTTCCTGTGTGGGCTGCCCTGGGTGACCCTGCTCTGGCAGGGGGGTTGGACTCGCTGATCTCCAGAGGTCCCTTCCAACCCACAACATTCTATGATTGGTCCAAAGGCACATAAGTTGTGTTAACAGCAGTTCTGTGCCCCCCCACCTCCCTATTTTCAGTGTTCTGTTTATTTCAATAGAGGTTTCAAAATGAGACCCTGGACTGCGCTATCCAAATTTGACCCAGGTTTCTTCTTCTGAGGAAATCAGTATTTGGACACGTTTAACAAACTTGGCAGCTACGCTGAGTTCCAGGTGCAGAGAGCAAGGAGCACGTATTGGCTGGGCAGGACTTGCTATGAAATTTCTTATCCTAATCTGCAAAATTCTTTAGGGTCATACTAGACTTGAGAACGGAAATACAGGTCCTTGGTTTTTCCATCCCTGACATTTTCTAATTCTGACATGTTAAAAATTCTTCTAATAACTTGCTGTAAAGGAGAGCATAATGAAAATATATAAGCTAATGCCTTCTGCTGGACACATCGACTCTCAACACAGTACCTCATGTCATTTCTTCGTGCTATGGCTGCAGTCAGAGCACTCACTGAGATCTAAAAGTAAGAAGCCAGAACTAATCCCCAAGTCTTTACACGGTGATACCTTTTTTAGGGCTCTCATAAAAGGATATGTGGTCATATAGGAAGTGTGGGAGCACATAAAAGATCACTCTTTCTTACAGTCTTGCAGTGGATAAGAAAGATACTAGTCATACAGACATATTATTCTCTCCTCTGGGTGACAGGATGATCACAGTGACCTGGCAGCCTCACTCCCTCTTAGCAAGTGCAGTTTTAATAAGGAACGTCCTTTCTTTCTTACAAAACCAAACCAAACAAATGGAAGCTCATAAAATGAGAAAAGGGATCAGAAAACCAGTTTAAAACTACAAGAGAAGGGGAAAACTGACCATCCTCACTTGACCTATTCAGAATCAGGGTTCTTTGTATGATAGATTAAGCAGTCACTCATCAATCACACACAGAACATCAGGGGCCAGAAGGGACCTCGAAAGATGATCCAGTCCAACTGCCCTGCCAGAGCAGGACCACCTCTACCAGATCACACAGGAACGCGTCCAGGCGGGTTTTGAATATCTCAATATTGTGGGGTTTTCTGGCAGTCCTTTTGATATGATGTTTATCAGCACATCCATCCCTCTCTGCTCCAGCTACCTAGTTTGTCAGATCTGACACTCTCTAATGTCAGGCAAAAGATCAAAAGACTGAAAACAAGGAAAAGAGCTGGGGTGGTTGATCGTACGCAATGCATGACATCCAATTATTTTGTGCAGCTTGCTTATATTATTCAAGTCCCTCTTCTGTTGTTTATAACTTTACGAAGCTTTCTTTCCACAGCAGGTTTGCGGTAGCAGATTTAAAAGCAGTAAGTACAAATAATGGGGTGATGTAGTTTAACTGAGGATTTAACTGACTCTTCAAAGAGCCTGACTTCTTTCAGTGTTTCATATTCAAACCACAGCATTCTATCTACATTTAATAGAGACAATGTCTCATACCAAAAGTCCTGAATCAGATTACAGAAGAATTTACTTGCCTACTCCAGAATTATTTTGTTCTCTATCAGCATTAAGTCAGTGGCTGGACCTCACCATTAGTTTTCAATCTGCTCTAGCTGACAAAAGTGAAAGGTGCTAATAAAGAAACAAAAATAGGTGAAAGAACACATGGGATATAAAGTAGGCACAGCTGAAAGACTCCAATAACTCATTTTCTCCTTCAACAAGTCTATCCTGCTCAGAATAAGAACTCAAGCATTTATGGCTCTGAAAATAAAAAAGATAGTTTGGGTTTTTTTAATCTCCTAAAAAAAAAACCAAAAAAAACCAAACAAACAACAACAACAAAAAAAAAAAAAAAAAAAAAAAAAAACAAAAAAGGAAATAT
>JAAGNO010024365.1:40324-59802 GCA_033439905.1 Ceryle rudis
CAAACCAACAACAACAACAAAAAAAAAAAAAAAAAAAAAAAAAAACCAGAAAAGGAAATATGAATGTAGAAATAATAATAATAAAAAAAGTCATTGATATGACACTTTCTTTGATATGACACAGTATTTTTTGTGCTGGTTCCCCCCTCCCAGTTTTTTGTTTGTTTGGCTGCTTGGTTTTTTTCATTTTTCGTGTAAGTTTGCTATGAAAAGAGTGAAAAATGTTCACATCCAACAGCCCACTACTGAATTCACAGGATGAATGGAGATTAATACATCTGCTTTGAGCCAACTTCCAACCTCGGGTTTTCTAGATCTGTAAAGCAGAGAAATATTCCCTTTTTGATTTTCAAATTATTATTGTTAGGATGCATTTTAGTGGCTGAAGAAAACTGCTTCATGGGAATCTCTGTCAGCCTATCTTCCTATCTCAAAACAGCCACTAAATAAGGCCTAAAGTAGGAATGTCATTAAAAAGCTAGTTTTCTGTGTAATACACATGTACAGCTGTCTTGACTATATGGAGGTGTAGATCTTCCAAGAAAAAAAAAAATTAAAAAAAAAGGTCACATCCCTAAGAAAAAGATCCTTAAGATTTCTTTTTAACCAACTTTCAGCTTCCAGCTAGTGTGGATTTAATGTCCTCTTCAGTATTACCCAAAGTAGAATGAAATATATTGAGAGCTTTTCTTCAGATAGAGCAGAATCATCTTCAAAGAATGATTCAATACCTTGCTCTAAATATAGTCAAACCATCAGTAAAGACACCTTATCAGTTCAGTTACTCCAGATTCGTTTTTCAGAATAGATTTCTCCTTATAGCAGCTTTTATTTTCTGGTTCTCCCTAAGCTTTCCTAGTGAGCACTTTGCAGTTTTGAATCCATTTTTCCATACCAGTTCTCCAGAACAGACCGTAAGCAATATTTTATAGAACAGGAAGTAAAATACAGCAGCTCAAAATTAAATGAAGCCAGTAGTGAAACAGTGAGTTTTACCCGACTCACTGTAATCGCAACTGCGTTTTAAAACTGTTGGTTATTGCTATTTCAGAACAGATGTCTTTTTTTAAAAAAAATAAATTAAAATATCCTGGTCTCACCTGCTGTGCTATGGAAATCTCTGGTCACAGAAAGCTTCCGAGGAAGATAAAAGTCTTTCCTAATCACCAGGCTTCCTTAGATCCCCTATGGGATGTTGATTGGAAACAATATGGTTATGACAAAGAGGTGCTTGACCCAAAAAGTCCGCAGTCCATTAATGGATCATACACTTCAGAGATTTTGTGTAATGGTCAGCTGAGTAAGAACGGGAGCCCCAAAAACGTAAGAAACAAGACAGAAGTAAAAAAAGGTATTTTATGGGATTGATAGATAGCACAAAGTTTTTGTGATATTAGCGGCACATTTTTATGTACATCGTCTATACATTACACACTTCAGGGTTCTGCTTAAAAGAAGTAACTTTTTTAAAAAAAGCAAAAATTTCTGAAGTGATGAAAGTGAAAATATGAAGAGAAAATGAGACTATGAAATTTATGAAGAGAATATGAAGACATGAAGAGAGAAAGCAAGAAATAAAAAGTATTTCAAAATAACTAGGGATTTTAATGTATCGCTTAATTAGCTCCTCCACAATGAAAAAAACCCCGAGATCAAATATGCCGTGTATTAGGTGAAAGCTATGCCCAGTTTCAAAATTACAGTGTGGAAAAATGAGATTTTTTTCCATCTCTGTGCAGTTAAGCCTGCACAGTAATACATATTTTAATACGCCTCACGATTCAGCTTCAAAGGAGTGTCCTTAATGGCAGGGTTTCAGGTTTTTTCTGGAAAGACAGATGAGAACTAGATGGAATGGAAACATAATGGAAATTTTGCTATGCCAAAATATGTATAATTCAATTAGCACACATGGCTGAAACCTCAAATGAAACTAATGAATTGCAACGTCCAATATGCCTTTAAAACAAGATTTAAACTAAGTCATTATTAATGGAATAATTAATGACCCTAGTAATTGACAGACCCTGTTTTAGCTGCCGTTAATTCATTCATATGACAGGCTGTTCTTTAGTATATGGAGACTGATTTTGATATGTGCAAGAAAAGGTTAAGCAGCAGATGTATACGGATATTTAAAATCAAATTATGTTGCAGAAAGTCAGTCAATATTTGCCAACTATTGGTTTTGTTAATAACCCTGTTCCACAGTTCTACTGCCACTATGTCTTGGTGCACTGGCAATAATCCAGTGCATTCTGCAGATGGCAGAATGGAATCTTCTTGATCTTTTTGAAAACCTCATTCGTGGAGTTGAATCTATTAAAAAAAAAAAACCAACCAAACCCACAATGAAAGGAATATTCACATGGAAGATGAATGGATCGGGAATCATTCTGAAATGATGCTGAATCACAGTTAAAAATTACTTTCTGCACATCCACTCTTGTACTAGCATATTGCAAAATCTTCTCCATGCAGTTTTCGTATAAGATATCACGTAAGACTTCATACTGCCCATAACCCACTGAGATTTACATGAACTGTAGCTCTGTGAGCCGTGTAAAGGCAGTTTAAATATTTGCTGCCTTCTTGCATCTATTAGCCATTAGAGGGCTCTGAACGTAGTGTCCTCTTCTCAAGGTTTGCTCCACAAATCGAGGAGGACTGGCGTAAGGAAAGGGTGGTTTAGCACCTCTATCTTTTTGAGGGTTCGTGCAGTATTCAAAATAAAATTGGGTTCAGATTAAAAGGATTCCTTGCAAGGTTTTCTTACTCTGCAGTAAGTCTCTGGCTTAAGTTCAAACCAAGTCTTTCTATATAAATGCCAGATTTTTGTCATGGCCAACTCCTACCTATGAAATGGCAAATGCAAAAAATATTAAAATAATTTTTAAAAATTTGATATTTCCTAAAATTTTCCTACAAATTTTTTCTCTCCAACCCACTAATCTGAAACCTGGGATGACAGCTCTCTAAACTGGGACTCTTATAAAATCACATGGTTCACAAAGAATCTGTGAACATACAGAGAGTATTGCAGTCCATCGTGGACCTTGGAGACCTGGCCAGGGATGAGGATGACAGTCAATCATGATTTCCCACAGTAAATTCATTTGCTAGAGGGTCCAGCTGAACATAGCTAAAAAGACACAGAGAATGGAAATCTCAACTTGATGCAACTTCCCCAACCGTGATGTCAACAGTTTTGATTCCATGGAGGAAGTTACTATGATATGGCTGCAATTTAATTAGATGAAGCCATATATTTTAAACTGCAGCTTCTTTTCAAGATGAGGAAATGAACTTCAAATGCTAGAAAAAGATATTTCATTTGTGAATTAAGTATTCATAAATGGAATACTCATTTACTAATATAATCCATTTCTAGCAATTTTACTACCGAAAAAGTAACTTGAAAGTACAGAAATCACCCATGAATTTTCATTACACTATCAGAGTTTGGGTTTCACTCTTCACCTTTTATACACTCTGGCTAAATCACTCCACTGTCTCCAAAATCCATTAGAATTCCCTGATTCAGACTCTCGCAGACCAGAAAAAAACCCAAAAGCCAACCAGCCTGGTGGCTTGGTTCATAGACCATGGTTCATCAGCTCTAGAGGACAGTTCACTGCCACACAAGAGTAGTTTTAAAGAAAAACCAAACTGAGGTGGTAGCAAGATCTCCTTCACACAGAAATTTAGCTGACATCATTAATTCCTGAATTCTGCTAAAAAATAGAACTATATTTAAGTGGAATGTGATCTCGGGGAACTTATCTGTTAGGAATAAGGTCGTGGTTTATTATTTTAGCCAAATTACTTAAAATTGCCCAGCATCTACATTTCTGCTTTTATAAACAACTGTACAAAAAGAATATGGGGAAAGAGGAGGACACCAGAAACACACAGGAGTAGTTAGCACCGAACCACACTTCACTAGAAGATCTAAGCAGCCTCTGCTTTTGGAAGACTTTTGTCTGAGATACTGAATGAAAGAGGAATTGCCGGAGAGGAAAAGTTGAAGAGGCACATCTCCTCTTACCAGAGCAAATTGAGAAAGGTCTCTAGAGGTTGCCCCTCAAGAGTTCAAAATGACTTCTAGCTTTTGAGTTGTGATTTTGGACATAAAGCAAACCTCGAAGAAGGGTAAAGAACTTGGGAGACTAAAGTTTATTCTCTGTTCTCAGTGGAAAGAAAAGCAAACCAGCTTCTGTATGACTGTACTTTTTTAGTTCACTAGTATGATTCTAGACCAAAATCGTGAGCAAGTGTTTGACTAAGATACAGGTAGGTCCACAAGTACTTCATCAAAACTCCCCAGGTGTGGAAACACATAGGACCTAAGTTGCCATCTTTTTCAACTGCCACTAAAACCAAGTTAGTCACTGATAGCAGCGGGAGCTGAGCTTACAGTTCAGCCCTGTATTTTTAACCCAATAGAGGTGTACATGCACACGACAGCCTTCTTAAGAGAATGGCTAAGTCTCTCCATAATGACAGAAAATATCTACCTGCTAGCAATGGTAAAACATGTTTTCTTTCCAGTAGGTCTACGTAATAAATCATATTGAACTATAACTTGTTTTTTAAACCATGACAAATCTGATATATTCCCTCCGTACTGAAATATATCACTAAGGGGTCATTTTTCCTGAATAAAACTGCATGAGAAGATTACTTTAATACTGCTGGGATCTCTTAAAATCAATAAATAAAAACAGGGTATGCAATAGCCAGAAATAAAAAGTGCATGATGGTTGGAAAAGAAATGTCAAGATACAACCCCACATAATGGGGAAATATTTTTCGTCTGGAATTCATTAGCTCCTGTCACACGCTACTGTTGTAATAATTTACATCTCTCTCCAGTTACTTAAAATTTGCAGAAATAAGCCATGAATACCTTAACTGGCTTTTGTGTTGCCAGCTGAAATTGAACATGAAAAGCAAATGGGCAAAATTATTTAATGCCAGTATGTTGATCTTTTTGTCCCAGCAGTGGTTGCCTGCAAATGCCTTTCAAAAAGCAGAAAGAGAACCCCAAATCATTCTTCGAAAGCTCTGATTTTGGGATTTCCCAAAAACCTCCTGAAACATTTATTTGTTGACTATTCAAAAACATAGTACGCATGCAGTTTGCAAATTACTGACAGTAATGTTATGCTTTTGCTTACATACCAGAAAGAGGTAAAGATTATTGCGAGATGGAGTTCGTATTTTAGTTCATATTTTCTGACTGACAAAAAAGGACCGATAAGACCTTTTTACAAGAAGGAATAAGTATTCTCTTCTGTCATTATACAGTCAGTTAAATCTGTAAGCAAAAACCTGCATTAATAGCAATCTTCCCTTGCCCCTAAAGGTATTCTATGATTTTATTATAGGAGAACACAAAAACAGGCTTTCTTTTATTTAATTAAAAGAGAGAGGGAGAGAAATCTTTTGAACCAATATAAACTACCTGTAAAACAATCTCACAAACCAGCAGTTTACTATCTGAAAAAAGCCCCACAGATAAATGTGAAATTATCAATAGCATTATTTACTCACCTATAAAATGTGTCCCCTGCATACAGGATTACCCGATTGAATTACCTTTATTTGGTTTTTGCCTATACAGATTTCCTTTCCATCTCCAGCAGTTAAATCAATATGCAAACATACTGTCCTTTCTTTAATGCAATTGTTCAGCATATGGGACCACATTCGAGAGTTCGGTGAAGTCAGTGAAGCCAGTCCTCTCATTTCACTGTCTTATTTGCTGCAAATAAACTTTTAAGACCCAGAATTTACATCCCAAGTAACCTAGCGAAGTAGAAAGGCCCTTCTAAGACGACACCTACTTACTGAGCTTGCCAAGTGACACCAACACAGCCATGGCCCCTATTCTCACCCCAAGATACAACGTGCCTTTTCCTCAGTTTTTCACAGAAAAAATACTCATTGGAACGTGTTGTGAAACAGATTGCCAACTGAGCCAAGGTTAAAAATAACTCTTAAAAAAACAACCCCAAGATTTCACATTTTGACATAACCCTCAGGGGCTTAGAAAAGCCTTTTTAATGCTGTTTTCACATCCATAACCAACCCATCCAATGTGAAAGCAAATACTAGCTGGGCTTTAGCTTTAATTCTTATGCTCATCTATGCTTCAGCTTCACAGACAAGGAACTGTAATTTAGGTTTGTAATCTCACTGAAGACTCTGAGATTACATCTAAGTATAACTGAAGACAGAAAAATCATTAGTGGCATGTCTCAGGAGCTAACCTAGATTGACTGTCAGTTCCCAGGCTCACAAGCAGAAGTTTAAGGGGTTTTCACATATTTTGATCTGGAAGGCATAATTCATTCCTTTTTCAGTATGAATTGTGGAGATTTGCTGCTGGAGCCAATGGAACATGGCTCCTTTTCTTCAGAAGAAATCATGCTTAAGTGCTGCTGCCCATACAAGAAAAATTGTCTTACTTCAGCTGCAGAGTCCTATCATTCTGAGACAGAAAATATAACTTCTCCCTTTCTGCCTTGTGTTGAAGGGATGAGGAGATATTTTCCCTGCTTTTCCTATAACTGTGGTCAAAAAGCAAAGGGAGCGTATCACACAGACTTGCAGCCCTTCTGTAGGGAATGGAGTCAGGCGAGACGAGCAAGAAGCTTTGCAGTCAGTAACAGTGGGAAAGGCTGTGCTGAAATATAGTCCATAAAGAAGGAAAAGTACTAGATACAGCAGGTAGCTGGTATAGTTCAAGATGACTTGGATGAAATGAGATTGGTAGATGAAACGTAACTCAGAAAATACTGCTATTCTCAATCCTCACCCATTTTTCTTGGCTGTATTTTAATAAACAAACAGAATTTGAAAATGCTCAAAAAAGTTTGAACGTGACACAGTGTAACAACGCACTATCTCTGAAGGAAAATCCCCATAATTAATTCCAATGGCATTGAATAACAACCGTGGAAACAAAACAGAAATTCACTCAACGGAACCTTCTAAAAGTTTTTAATGGGGTTGCTTTAAAATCAATTGAAGTAGAAAGTCAAATAATCGGGTGTTATGCGAAAAGGCAGCAAGTACATAAGGCATTGGCACAGGCATCCTAAGATGACAAACACTTGATATAATCACAGGCGTTATGAGTCTTTGTTTTCAAGTGCAAAATAGAATTTTCATAAAATGCTTCCAAAATTAAAAAAGCACTTAGGAATGGATCCTCATTAATGCACCTTCTACGGAAACAACAGAAGTTGTGCTGCCAGGCAAGAATTTCTTCTGTTGTTCACATGCAGGAGATTATAAACATTCAAAGAAATACAGAATCACTAAAACTGAAATAAAGCACAACACAGTAACATCCCAGGCAATGCTTTAACACTTTGCCTTGTTTGTTGCCGTTTTCTAACTGCCCTTAGATTTAAAGCCTCCACAAATTGTAATTCAAGAACTATTTAATCAGGAGCTAACGCGTGGGGATGAACAAACAGGAAGAAAATAATGCTGCATGGGTTTGGGAGGTCCTGTGTAATGTAGTGTCAGGTACATGTGTCAGCTCCGCAGGGCTCCAGTGCTTCCCTCTAGTTCTGCCAACTTCAAGTAAGCCCAGAACACTGTTTAAATTATTTGCCTTTGTTACTCTGGGTTTTTTGTTTAGTTGGTTTTGTTTGTTTGGTTGGTTTTGTTGTTTTGTTGTTGTTCTTTTGTTTGGTTGGGTTGTACTTTTTCATATTCATAGAGTTTTTAAAGGAGCAATGAACTCCACAGAAAAGCTATGGCAAGTAGATACAAAAAATATATATGTGTGCCTGGCCACCACAAGTAAAAGCAACATTTAATCATAGTGATTCTGCAACCAAAAGTAGGGCTTGTCTAAGGGCCAAAGATTTCTTTGATTTACAAAGAAACCAAGGATGATTTCTTAGAAATAACGTAGTTAAAAGCTTAATTGGGTTGTGATGATGGCATAAAAAGTCTTTCATCCAGTTTTATAACAGCAGCTCCTAGCAACCAGAGTTATTCCAACCTCACAGTCCTACCTGCCAAGGCCCAGATATGGGACACAATCTGTGATAAAGCTCATAACATCCAAGCAGGAAATTGCCAAATTACAGGCAATTCACTTCCTCTGTGTAAATAGCCCTATTTCCAGCATCTGTAATTTTGAACTACAGAACAATAGCACACCAAGTTACTGTCAGTCACGGGCAATTTTGGGATTAAATAAATAAGAAGGGCCCTAAAGGCAAGCATAGTCTAAAAGCTTAATGTAGTTTTGATTTTAAATTTTAAGCCATCTGATATTTTATTAGTGAAAAACTTCATCAATATTCTGTAGTAGAGAAATTATGGTCTTAATAAGAATATTTAATTTCCCCAGCATCCTTTCCTAATGAGAGCAACATTATAATTATTTGGGTTTGTATTGTCTTTCTAATCACAAATTCTTACAACTTAATATTAATGTATTTTTTTTAATCTTCTTAATTTAACAACCAAAATGGACAAACGCCTCTCTCTTTCAAAAAGCTTATTGTGCCATTCTCATTTTAACACCAGTTTAATGCCATGTCAGCTGCCCCAATCCCATTAATCACCTTTGAGACCTCACAATAAATAACGCCATTTTCTTTTCCATCTCACATATTATCGGGAGAAACTCACAGGCTTTTTACCCTGTTATTTTTCTGTCCTTGACCTCTTTCATCACAGATCACAAAGCAGAGACATGCTTCTTATTTACTCCTTTTATCAGCCTCAGTAGCACATCCCCTTGCATTCTTTGATGTGGATTTCTTGCCCAGCCTGATAAGTCTCCATCTTTCCTCTTACAGCACTAGGACATTTTACTTTCCCTTGCCTCATCAAAAGCCAACCGAAAGAAAAAAACCCCAAACAGTCTGCAGCCTTTCTGCCACTTGCCTCTCCATACCCTTCCCCAGCTACTGGGTGGGCCTGACAATTGAACCTGCTGTTTCTTAAAGCTAAAAAGTCTTAAAAAAATTCCACCACCCTCAACTGCCAGAATTTACCATGACCTCCTGAAGGCAGAGCATCAGTGTCCGTTTAAAATGTGTAAGGGTTGGGCTTGCAAGTCCTCACCCAGTGAACACTGGAGATTCTTCAAGCCTACATCAATAAGGACCTCTCCAGAATTTACACTACAATACACATTCAGGTTTCAAAAAACTTGTAAGATTTCCTGTCTTTGAGACATTTCTCCCCTACTTTGTTTACATCTTGCCAAAAAACTATTGTTAGGCTGACAGGCAGAGAAACAGACTGATTACTAATTCCTTTCTTCCTCAGGAACACCAACCACAGGTAACTGCAGGTGTCTCCCGAAATGCAAGTTACAAGTATATTTATCAATCAACTCTGCTTAGTTAACATGATGAATGAGAAGTTTAATACTACTCTGATTTAAAAGCAAAATATAGCAGTCAGTTCTAAGTGTACCATGGCTTCTTAATACCCACTAATACTCTACAGGTTAAAGTAAACCACACTCATTCTGAAGTGCATTTTCTACTGCCTCAGTGCTGCTTAAACATGCAGAATTTTTACTTGTTTTACTTTTTAGCTTAAAAGAACACATTGAGAATAAAAAGTTGAGAAACACATAGCATACCATTTTGGCTTAGGAGCACATATATCCAAATGAAACCTGTAAGTAACCTTCAAGTAAGTATCTGACTTTGCATTAAACAATACTAGATATGATCTAAAATGTTATTTAAAATATATCTTTTAATAATGCATGAAGCAGCTTGAAATAGTCCTCAATAACCTAAACTGTATTTTACACAATTCAAAGAGTACTAAACACATTCATTCTGTATCTGCACACCTAAAAGCTAAATGCAAAGTGAATACGTGCTTTTTGGTCTCAGCACAGTTTAAGGTGCATATTTTACAAAACCACGCTGATTGCTCCACGTCACAAAGTGTAAACATCAGAAGCTCAATTCTGAACTGAAGGAAACACTTTGGTGCAGGCAGGGCCTGGGATACGATTAAGAGAGACAATATTTGCAAAATGCCTGATAAAAGTTCTTTTCAGCTTTGGTTACTTTCTTAGGGAGCCTGTTTTCCCTGATGTTGTAAAAGCACGTACATGGCACCATTTCCATTTTTATGTCACGTCCGAAGGCTGGTTCAGACATGTCTTTCTGCTTCAGCTGAAAAACAAAACTCTGCTTTTCTATAACAAGCACAATGAAAATTATGAAGGGACTCAAGAGTCATACAGCTAAAGTGGGTGTTTATTAAAAGAGTTTGTCACATATACTGCACAGTTAGAGACAGCCTTCCAGCTCCACAGGACAAACTGTCTTCCAGCACCTTCTGCAAATTCTTCATGCTTCTACATTGTGTTTCTTCCCCTTTTGTTACTACCATTGAACTTACATTTGTAAGTGACATTTCTGGGAGGAAAGCAAGACAATTCAATTCTTAGCCTACTTTGGAGCCAGCCTGTAGACAGATAAGGCTTCCTAAGTCTGTAAATTTACCATTTGCTCTTGTGTAAAGATGCAGTGCTGTGTTAATCACACTCCTGCTGCTGCCATTGCTCCTGCTGATTTCGTGACTGCTGTCTCCAATACTACCAGTGGCACAGCGGTATCAGCAGGAAAGCTGCTGATGGTGGGTAGGCTCAGTATTTAAAACACAGCCTTACTTGTAGGCATCCTTTTCCAAGAGACAAATGTGCAGAAAACACAGTAATGGTAACCCCAGCGAGACAGAAAATTTAAGGCTAGGATATATTGTAACTATGGAGCAGAAAACTTGTTCCTACTGATCACGTAGTATGCAAGTGTTCAGGGTTAAATAAAACAGAAAAATACTGCTGCAATCACACTGTACTCATGCAGCTGAACAAAAAATACAGAAATACATCAAAAAATACATCAAAAAAAGACAAAGCTAAGAGAAGTACAGGCATGGGTATGGCACATAAGTGAACTTTTACATTATAGAAAGCAGCCATAGCTATTTGACTTTTAGTTGGCCTTCCATCTTTGTGTAGTACACAGAATTTCTACCACAACTGTTATGAACAGCATGCAGTCCTCTTAACCCTTTTTTTCCCGATTTTTTTCTTTAAAATGCCTCATTTGCACATGGATTGTACATAGAGCAGTTACACTGTAGAATCATTTAGGCCAGACACACCAGTGTCAGTCCTTGATTTAAAGTATCAACATCGCATGGGGTAAATGAACCAATTTCAATAAACAAAGATACCACCACCATTCATTAGCCAGGTGAAATTAATCCATGGGAGAAAGGAACAATCAATGAGCACTTCCGATTCCATACTCAAGATCTGAGAAACTTATTTCCTAGGTCACAGGAGGCACTTGAGATTTCTCCGCAGCCTAACCTTTAGCATACAGCCTATTTCCTAAGTACAGATCAGAGGAGAGCAGCAGACATTGTTTATCTTAACTTCAGGAAGGTATTTGACAGTCTCCTGTATCACTCTCATTGACAAAGTGATGAAGTACAGGCTAGACAGGGAGGTGTATCAAAAACTGGCTGAACTGCTGAGCTCAAAAGCTTGTGATAAGCGGCATAAGGTCTTCCTAGCTGCTAGTAACTAGTGGAGTACCCAAGAGGTCAATATTGGGTCCCAACAATGTTCAACATCTTCGTTAAAAACAAGGATAATAGGACAAAGTGCACCATCTGGAAGCTTGGTGATGACACAAAACTTCAACGAGTGGCTGATACACCAGGGGGCTATGCTGCCATTCAGAGGCACCTTGACAGGCTGGAGAAATGGCTTACCAAGAGTGTCATTAAATTTAGCAAAGTCTTTCCCTTGAGGAGTTATAACCAAGGCACCAGTACATGCTGAGGGCTGACTGGCTGGAAAGTACTTTTGCAGAGAATGACCTCTGGGTGCTGATGAACACTAAACTGAACATGTGCCCTTGCAACAAAGAAGTCCAGTGGCATTCTGGAACTCCATTAGGACTGCCAACAGGTTGAGACAATCCATCTCTGGTGAAACACATCCAGAGCTTTGTGTTCATCCTTGGCTCCACAGTTCAAGAGAAATATAGAGCAAGTCCAGCAAAGGGCCACAAAGATGATCATAAGACTGGAGCACCTGACATACAAGGAGAGGTTGAAAGAAACAGGATTTTTCAGCCTGGAGAAGAAAAGGCCTCAGGCGAGATGAAAGAACCAGGCTCTTCTTAAAGGTATCCAGTGGAAGGGCAAGAGAAAATAGGCACAAACTGATACACAGGAAATTGCATTTAAACACACAAACCCCTGGAACAGCTTGCCCAGAAAGGCTGTGGGTTGTACATTCTTGCAGATAGAGAAAACTAAACTGGATATGGCCCTGGCAACATGCTCAAGCTAACCCTGATCCGAGTAGGAGTTTGGACTAGATGATTTCTTGGGGTCCCTTCCAACCTCAACCAGTCTGTGATTCCATGAAACCTTCAAAACAGAGTCAGAATAGCACAAAGGCAGGAATAAAGCAAGAGCTGGCCTTTGACAGTCTCAACCATAAAATGCTATTCTAACAATTTTTTTAAAAGCAAAACAAAGTCAAAAGGACTTATACACAAAACTCTCTCTCAACATCATGAACATAGTAGATCTTTTCTTTCAGAAAAAGATCTTTTACTCTTTATTTAGGAACTTTTCACTGTCTTCCTGCATGGCAAACAACCCTTGCTCAGCCTCTCCAGTAAAACATCTTTTCTTATTCTCTGTAGCTTGTGCGTCTGCTTCCTGCTCTTATCAAAGCAGTAACTCAAAGTCTCTGTTCTTACTGCCCTATCCTGCTTTCTAAACCTTCTTTAGGTACAGATACTCAGTTAATCCCCAGAAGGAGCTACTTGACCTACTGCACAATAAACAAAAATGGCAAATAAGCAGCCTAAGTCTCTGCTCCCTAACAAAACCTCTGTTCAAAAGGTGTCTTTTGTTAACATACAGTAGGGATGGATAAACAGCTCAAAGTTAACAGTCAGCTTGTTACAGATTAAAGCAGCTTCTGTGACTCACCAGCAGCTCATGATCCCTCCGCAGAATGTGGAATGGAAGAGAAACAAGAACTATACGGTGAACTCCGATGGGGTTAAAGAACAGGAAAAGGTGAGAGATCTAGTTCTTAATCTACCTGAGGTATTTTTCTCCTTATGCTTTCAGAAAAGGAATGCATGTGATTCCTATAAAACGGTTCTCCTTAAAAAGCTTACATTTTCAGAAACCTTGTACAAAAACCTTGTAAAAGATACAAAAAGAGCCATAAGCCCGATCATCTCTCAAGTTCTGATTGATGGATTTGTTGATGAAAAGAACTGCATCCATCTATCTTGGTAGGAGCTCTGACTCAAAATAATTTGTAAATTAACTATCTGCAGCAAATGCCTCTTAAGAAGCTTCTACTGCTAAAAGCATTCACAATCTCCATGTTCTTTTTCAGAGGAAAGCCCTGTAAGTAAACTCAAAATGCCCATCCTGCTTATCTGTGGTAGACTTTAAAACTACATGCATTTACAACATTTCAGTTAAAATCTCTGATATCAGATGTTATTTAACACTATACTTGATAATAAACTTAGAAAATGGACAGTATCCTGATATCTAGCAGTGTGTTAATTAAACAGTTGTCAGAGAAGGATATTCCTGAAATCCAGTATGTAAAAAATAACAGAGGCAATAATGTTGTCATCGCGGAATAAATGCCTGGTAAGCATTACTGATAATGTAGAGTTCTGATTTAGGGAGCCAGATTAGACTGCCCATTTCCAGACTCCTCTGCCGCTCTTCCACGATGAAAGTTTACTCATAACCTCAGATTTAATGTTTGAACTGAGTTTGTTCAGCTTTATCATCAAGTTAGAGAGCTCAACTGATCAATCCATTCCCTTGGACATAATTCCATCTCTCATGTGTTTCTGTTCAAAATGGGTTTTAGCATGCAATAAAATACTTGAAGGGGTCACTTCAGAGCTAGGATTCAAACTATGCACACATTTGGCTAACATTTTACATCACTAAGAAGAAACACTGAAGAAAATTAAGACACATTACAGACAATCAGAATGAAGACAAACATTTTTCATATATGTTGACAAGACTTGCCTCACTACCAGGATATGAAGAAAATAATTAACAGGAAACTGCAAGAGAATAACACAGAGTGAAGCAAAGGAATCAGAGAAAGTAAATATCGCAAAGCTCCTCAGCGATGTGTGATATGTGCACGGTCATTATTCAATAGTATGATTTCTTGGAAAGGCATTTAAGTAGGAAATAAACCACATGCCTTCTTGGGCTTGAAATACGACCAGACTGTATTACCATTTAGTAACCTGTACAAAATTAATGTACTTGGAATAAAATATTCCAAACCCAAGTAAAATATATGACCTTAAAACATACATTAAACCATCAGAACATTTCCCAAAAGGGGCAAAAGATATTTACTATTTTAAATGGTGTGTGGGAAGACAAAGGAACTCCATGTTATTAAGAAATGTTATGGGGTATTATATTTAAATTGGTACGTTACCAGTAGAATGGTCCCTTTCTAGTAGAACTGGATGGCCACCTGTTCACTCCAAGCCAAGATAAAGAATTTGATTTTGCCATTTGTTGTAATTTTGATGCAAAAAATAAGAAGGCAATTTTGTCAAATTTTATGGAAGAGCGGAGGGGAGGCAAAATTGCATGAAATAGCAAACAGTTTTGTGGGGGGAAAAAAAAACCTCAAAGAAACATTTTGAGCAATATCACACAGCTCTGATGAATACCATAATGAAAGAAAATGAATTCAGGCACCACAGAATTGAGTTATCACAAATCCGAGTGAAAGCATATATTGTCTTTTTGTTACTGCTCTCTGAGGAAGCTGAGCATTCATTTACTGGAAGGAGGGGTATTAGAGACCCTGCTTTCGGGAGTCAGAAGTCATTCAGAGTGACACTGAAAAAAGCATGTGTAAAACAAGTGAGATATCAGACTGAGAAACAATAGAAGCGTCGACATAATGATGTATTTCAAAGCGCTCGGTTCAGCAGTAGTGAAAACCTGTGTATATGGAACAAGATCTTGTCTATATCCATTTTGCAATTGTTTCTCCCGGATCTCTGCAGAAAGGCTAAAATGTGGGTTATGTGGGTTTTTTTGAACACATTTTGGGAAAAACACAGAGCCTGTTTTTCCTTTTTTTCTATCAAAAATACACTTAGAACACATTTTGCAAAAATATGTTTTGAAGAGACTGCTGGATAACTTTAAGAAGCGCAGCCTATACCATTAAAATGACAACACTTAAGAAGTGCTTAATGTTAGATCTGAAATTGGCTGAAATGCAATGCTCCTTCAGCAATACCACTGCTTCCCTGTGTGTAAGGTGTATACTTGAACATTCATTTTCATATACTTTTTCTTTCTTGAAAATGTCTGCCCTTATTTCTCCCTTCTCTGGCATCTCTTCATTCAAGTATCCCTGTTAGACACATTTCAGGGAACTCATTCTGCTACCGTGCAAACAACTACAAAATAATTACACAGCTTTCTACTCTAATGTTAGGTACATTTTAGTAATTTCTTCACCTTGTTTCTTAGTTACATCACTTCATATATTATTTTACAGTATGCAAATATCATAGGGTGCAGGAAAATCAACTGGCTGCTATAAGTTTTCAGTTTTATTCCTTACAACCTGTTACTGGGTACTATTTACAGGAAAACAGTGATGATGATGCATTTTTAATCTTCTGCACTGTAAGGCACAGGGCCAGCAATGAATTGCACTTTTAGGTTTTTATGCTATGGGCATGTACACATGGGCTTGCTTTTCTCCTGTTTACTTGACCTGGACATGGAGTACTGGTCTTCATGTTTTCAGTAACCAAAGAGGCGAGTCTGTATAATTGATTTACTCTCTGGCAATTATAAACATTCCTTCACTATCCCACCTATAAGTTTACCTCTATTTTCAATACTCCCTATGAAAAACCCAAACCAAAAGAATAATGAGGCTATGGACCTCAGAAAGCATCAGAACTGAGATAAAGTTACTTTCTCGTTTCAAAGGCTCTTAGTACATGCAGCTTCATGTCTGAATTACAGAGCAACACAAATATTTGTTTCACAGACATATAATGACACCTCCTTGTTTCTGTCTGCTCTTCGAGATGAGTATGTTTATCAGGCCTTAAATTTGAATGCTTTACTACTGTTTCCTAATGGACAATCAGTATATACATGGTACTGAACACTTCTGCAAACCTAACCCAACAGCTTATTGCATGTGAAGCGATCAGCGTATCTCAACGAGATGCAGCTTCTCTCTGCATTGAAATCTCAGAAAATTTCTCAGCTTGACTGTGTCTTTTATGACAGTAAAATTTTCATTACAGTAACATGAAATCATTTCTTATATTCACAAGGAAGAACAACAAGTTTACTCCTGATGAGAAGTACAGATGGACAGACAAATAATTATACAGATAAAATCACTGGCATCGAGGGCTCTCAGGAGAAACTGAAGCACTGCTTGCATACACACTGCGTGGCAGATGCAGCCTCTACGCTTACCTTCTAGAAAGCGCCAACTATCCTTTCCTTAGAACACTGCTGGCATTTACTTAGCTACCCATTTCAGAAACTCTCTCTCAAGACCTTAACATCTTTTCTGCCTACATTACTGATAATGAACGCCATAATCAGTGTCTGAGGGCAGACTGCAGTAAATCAAACTTCATTCACTGTAGCTGCAGACCACTGTTGGCAAAGTCCTTCAGGTGCTGGATTCAGGATGAATACTGCTGATGAATGAAGGTACTAAGGTGCAATTGTCTCATTGATTATGTCTTAAGATACTGAAGAAAAGTCTCTCAGCTTCAAAGCCTAATTTAGTTCTGATGGTTACAACTATACTGTGAGGACAGTTTGCTTATCTGTAAGACTAGCATGACAAAAAATAATGGTGAAAAGTCATTCCCTTGGACTGCTTGGGTAGGAGGATACCTCTGTCAGTACACACTGAAGTATTTTTATGAGATATGTCACCATCTTCACAAAGCAGGATATAGCTTAATGAAACTTCCTTATATACGCACGTACCGTCTCAGTCTGTATTGTATGTACAAATCTCTGGGGAAACACAGCACTAAAGATGGGGCTTCACTTTGTATAACTGGCCAGAACCATCAGCTTGTCCCTCCACTACTGCACTTGCAATCTGCAGATTTCTTCCTTCCTAGTGAAGGACTTGTTTTTGAAGGCTGCAGCCCAACTCTGGCTAGAACAGTCTGCAAATTGAAACCTGCGCAAGATAAAAGCTCCACACTTGAGGAGAACCCCTCCAGGTTCTGCTTCTCTTTAATCTATACCCCTATGAGCCACAGAGCTGCAAAGCCCTATCCCACTTTCAAAAAATGACACTTTGGCAAATGGTGAGGCAGCGGCAAAAAGGCAGCTTTCCCTCGCATGCATGAATAGCTTGTTCAATATTCATCAGTCTCTTCCAGAATTTTTTGCTCCAGACCATTGCTTTTGAGAAGGGAGAAACAGCTACAGAAAGAAAAGTAAATCGCCCTGATGAGTGCTGGTCTGCTTTTTAAAGCCCTGCAGCCTGCTGGGCCAAACTATGTCCTACTTACTTTTATCTCCTTTTCAGTACAGTGTGAATACAAAGTATATAGGACTTTCTCGTGCACAAAAAAAAGGTCTCTAGCTTGCCTGAAATGGTACTTTAAACACCAGTCAGCTGACATGTCAGGAACAAGGATCAAGTGCTCTTCAAACTAAACTTACTCATGTCAGGAAGAGTTGTCATCTAGTATCTGCTGCCAGTAAAAACATCTTGTGTTGTATATCCTACCATCCTGTTACTCAAGTGTCATTTTATAAGTTGTGACAGTTTTGAACCGAACAAGGCTGATTCAACAAGAGTTCACTTGGGCAAATATTGCAGAAGACAATCCTATAGTAAATAACCACACAGAAGAAAAATGTTCTCCAATCAACATGATTAAACTTACAAATAACTGTTCATTACAAGCTATAACTCAGGATCTCTCCCCCTCTTCTTTCTTCCAACACACAGAATGTGGCACTCTAGATCCTGCTTTAGCACATAAATATCTTACAGCACATCTCTGCTCACTATCACCTGCAGTCAATCCACGGTATTTAGCATGTTCACCCGTCATTTAATTTCTATTTTAATGGCCTCTCTATGCAGAAATAGAAAACTGCACTGTATAAAAAGACAAACAAAAGCCTATTTGAACATAAATTATTATTTAATGAAGAAAGAAGAATAACCAGCACTAACAAACGCAGGGCTAGAGAGTGTTGCTTGGTAGACAGAGGAGAAAAACTAGATTTTGTGAAGACTTATTATGCTTTCACTTCATTTAGCACTAGAGAACCATCTACAACAAATGACAGCAATAAAAAACTGAGAAGGGAGTAAGCCAGTTTACCATTGAGTAAATAAAGCAAACAACTCCCTGATTTAATTTACTAAAAAACACAGGGAACTATAAATCCTATGTACGAAATACTGAACTGAGGCAGGATGTAATCTCTTGCTCCTGGGATTCCTATCAGCAGTACAGATTTTCAAGTTTAGTCCTTTCTCTGTAACGTTTAATGTGGTCACATTCCAGTTCCTCATGCAACTCATAACAGTGTGGAGGAAAAGTGCTGCCAACCTTTACAAGCCCTACACAGTATTAAAGGAGTAATAACTTTCTCACATCGATGTCCAAGAATTATGTCATGCATTTGCCAGGTGTAAGAACGGATCGACGATTAACTTCAAATGCTTGGATCCATCTTACTACAAATGCCCACTCTCAAATAACCCATTTTGTACCCCTTTACTAAGCACACTAAAATACGTCAGTTATTTGAGTTAACGGATTTACAATCTTTTAATCATAAATAAAAATTAGCAGTATATCCAAAGAAGTGATGAGTAAACCCATCTTTTTGAATGGAGCGTCAAATGGACAGGCAGGGAGCAGTAACTGATTCAGAGACAGCAGCATCTTGCCTTGACACTTTTGTACAGATCCTGCTCAAAACCAGAGCAGGAAGACAACACTGTCTCACAGAGCAGGACAGAAGGATGTTAGAGGACAGAAGAGTGAATGAACGGGAGGAAAAAGGCATGCATTGATATCTGAGCTCAGATGACATCTTCTCAATAGGGTACTGAGTAAAAACTATGTTAGCAAAACAGTAGAGACTCTGAAGAGTTAGAGCTACAAAGATGCTGAAGGGACTGGAACATCTCTGTGCTGAGGAAAGGCTGAGAGCCCTGGGGCTGTTTAGCTGGAGATGAGCAGCCTGAGAGGGGATCTGATGAATGTTTACAGATATCTGAAGGGTGGGGGGTCAAGAAGAAGGGGCCAGGCTCTTGTCAGTGGTGCCCTGGGATAGGACGAGAGGTGATGGTCGCAAGGTGCAGCACAGGAAGT
>JAAGNO010024365.1:59902-78826 GCA_033439905.1 Ceryle rudis
ACCATCCTATGATTCTATGATAAAGGGATAAAAAACAGTGTATCCAGATGTGATGCCACCAACATGCCATGGTTATTTTCTGAACAACCCAACTATCAAAAAAGTGCTTTCCATGGTCTTAAAACAGGGGTGGAAAGGGACTGTCCCTCTGTGACAACAATAGCTGATAAGCTAAAGAATTAACTGTTTGTAAACACAGCTTCTTTCATATCCACCATGGCCTTGCATAATACTTCACAATCTTAGACCTATTTCCCCTTTATGCAGTATTTTCCTATAAATGCAGTAGACTGTCCTCAACAGGCCTGTGTCCTGATCTCATTTTTGGTTAGTTATGGCACTGACGTAACCTGAGCAAAGGGCCTAACCCTGGGATAATGTGACACACATCAAGGTACGCTGGTTTCCCACACTTGCTTTATTCCGGGTGTGTCTTTCATTGACATCCTGAAGTGAATGGTTATCTTGGGACAGAGTCTTCTTGCCAGTGAAATAAGTGGTGGCAACGTTAGACCAAATCAGAGAGGAAAGAATGGAAGCAAGAGAGGAACAAAGACAAGCTCATGCTTTACGCCGTGTGGTGTGAGTTTAACCACCATAACTCTCGTATGTGAACTCAGACAGACCAACAAATACACCTTTATGGTAAACTACATGATCAGTTGAGTGGAGGAAGCAGCACTTGCAGCTCCTGGTTAAAAACACAGTGGAAAACTTTTTAGATTAGTACTTTGAAAGCTAAAACTCAGAAGACGGACAACATATGTAGCATACAGTCTGAACAAGAGAAACTACACAGACAAAAAGTACATAAAAAGCTACTAGTATAAAAAAACCCCAAACCACCGAACCTCAACATTCTTTTTGTACTCCAAGAGTTTTAAAGATACTGAAAACTCTAGTAAAGTGAAAATCAAGCCTCCTGTATGTGACAGCAGCACGGCATTTATTCCTAAATCTGAGGATGTGAGCTTTATTCAGTGTTACTCTGCAGGTGACAAATTAAGGTTTGAAAAATAATAAAGGTAATTCTTCCCACTGAGTGGCAGTACCAGCTATATTCAAGGCCACAGACATCAAAATGAATACATTACCTGGGAAGTGGTTTTGTTGTTATTACTGGCTGCTGGGGAGACAAACTTTGAAGGCTTAGTGCCCATTGTATTGTAAAATTTATCCTGCAAGGGTATAGATTCTTACCTAAAAGCTAACTTTTTAGACCCTGACCAAGCAAAGTATTTTACACCATTATTTTAGCTCATGTATGTAACTAATCCCACAGATGTCATTTCTTTGCAAAGAGAATGCAAATAGTACTAGATTTTCTTTCTTTGAAAATATTTTCCTTTAAACCTTTAAACAAAACATACTCTCATTCTATTTCACTACACAAAGTAACCCTGACACAATTTCCAAGCATATATTAATGTGATTTCCAGCTATTTCTCATGTGGTATATAAAGTCAAACCCTTAATCCCCTTGGTACAACAGATAATCCTATTTAAAAACTGAAGATTTGAAATCTTGCATCTTATACAATGCTAAAACTAGGCCTGAAAATAAGACCTAGTCCTTTCCAAGCTAAATTAGAAGACTCAAATATACCTAAAGAAAAATGCTTCAGATGCGCAATTCAGTGATTTGTTTCTCCTGAAATAAGCAGAAGACTCAAAAGAGCAGGAAATTAGTACACCGAGTAGGACACTTTGTTAGTGAATGAGGCTGTATTTTCCTATTTATATTCTCTAGTTAATACTAAAATATTAACTTGCTTTATATATATACTAGTGGTATCATTACTACGCAATAATTATTGAATCTTTGAGCAAAATTGTAAAACTGAGATTCCTTAGTCATACATGTAACAGAATGAAAGTCCTTTTCGAAGGGAATCATCCTACAATGACTTGTGAATCTTTCTTTCTCCTAAATGTCTGAGAAAAACAAAGAGTGAAGTACTCCTAAAAGAGATATCCTTACCAAAATTACGTGTTATATCCAAGAAGATGAGAACATAAGCGTTTTGTTACATTTCTTTTTCACTTTAATTCATCAGTAAGTCGGGTACTCAAAATTCTTCTATCGGCATCAAAGCAACAAAAAAACCAACTTTCATCAGTATCACTGACCTCCCTCACACACCCCCGGTGAAAGAAAGCATACAAATGTCTGTTGGCACCTTTTGCCAGTAAAGAAGCAGAAGCCAGTTTCTAGGTGCTTAGCTCCAACAACTCTTAGCCTTTATGCCAAGAGATAAATAGCTAACGGCCCCAGGAAGGCACTAATTACTTTGTATTAAGTTTTGAAGAGAAATTTATAGTAAATCTATATATACCCAGCACATGGGGAGGTGAATGCAAACACCCTCGGTGTGCTATGTCCCATCTGATGTCAGAACACAAGACCATTCTACATACACACCACAGAGTAAACACCACTGCCAACATCTCCGAGCTTAAAAGTGTGGAACTTTTGCTTTTAACAGGGCAGTTTTATGCAAGAACCCGCCTGCTGCGATATATTTTCAGAGACCACAATTACCGGTAAGCAAATATCTCTCTTTCGGACACAAGTACAAATTATGCATGTTGTCCACATAGCTTTTTGTAATCTGGCATGATAAACGAGTTGCTAAGCATGATATGCACAAATCAGGACAAATGGAAAATAAGCATCAGGAAAACTACAGATGCATGGAAGTAGAGAAGTTCTGAATCGAATCCTACATAAACACAGTAACTATTTCATTGAATGCTGGTATATCATTTGATAAAACCTCTCAAAGAACTTTTCTTTCTTACTAGATGTTTGTACATGCAGAATAGGACAAAACTGGACCGTATTTTTTCCATCTCTACTACCTTCATATTGTTTTATAACCGCTCTGACAAGACAATGGATTTTTACAGACCAATTCTCAGACACCTTGAATCTCTTCAATTATTTACACCACCAAAGAAGTGACCTTAAACTGTATTCCCACAGTGAGCTAGGCATTTTATAAAGTCTATATATGTGTATCCACTAAAGTGTGTCTGGGGAAAGGGAAAGAACTAATTGATTTTAATAACATTACACTCTAGATTTAAATCCTCAGTGTAAGGAAATTTATGGAAAATATTGACGCTGACTTCAAGTTAAGTCACTGAATAACCTGTCCGCTTTATTTTCGTAGGATATTTTTTCCCCTTTTGGTGCAGATAAGGTAAAGGTCACACATTAGATTCTTTTTTCTTTTTTGGTGCTTCAGGTCACAGTTGGAGTCCTGAAACCTTTGAGGTATTAACACATGGCAATTACTACCTGCTGACAAAAGTTACCGAGGATGCGGAGTTCTTGGGTAGTGTGGAATTTGTAAATGTGGCCCGAAAAGCAAATCCGAGCAAACTCCCAGATTTACTGTTCTAATAAATCACTTATGGGAGCAGAGCTTTTTTACAAATTCCTATTTTAAAACATCTCCCTAACAGCATTCAACACAAGCAGCCATGCTGCTAGTGATGTTCTTCCAGCTCTACAGCAGGCTAGAAACTTCTTGGATCTTTGGAACTGAACTCCCTGCCCATCTTTTATATGTGCATTTCACAAAATGAGAAGGATTACTGACTAGTTAGGACTGCAAATTAATTTTATTACCTTTTAGCCTGCAGCTATTTCTTTTCTTCAATAAAGCATAACCTCAGAGGCACCTTGCACAATGTGGAAGTTCTAAAGGAGCTCAGCAGAAAGGAATTAGGTGTGCAGAGGGGTGGGCAGACTCCGAGCTTCTGTTTGCTAAAATCTGTTCTTGCCCTCTTGTGTACCATTGGAAACATCCTGTAAGTGAACTTCACAGCTTTCCTACAGGTGAAGAACCAGAACAACGCACATCTCAGTGTGCTGACTATCCCAGGTCAAATCTTTCTACTGCAGATCTTGCTTTGCCCGCAAACCTCTGTCTCAAAAGGCAACATTTAGGCTTTTTTGGGCAGTTATGATACTGTAGGCAATATGAATTTATACAAACTGCTTTTTCATCCCTACATATTTGTGAAAAACGGGACATACAATTGCTTTTACCTAAAGGAAGAAGGAAAATTGTCAGAAAGAAGACAAAAATAGAGATGACAACACACATTTTTGAAAAGCACTCCCAATAAAGTGAGTTAGAGTTACGGGGGGAGCTGTGTACCAAAAAAGAAGGGAAGATGTGTAGCTATGTGCCCTGGCTTTGCCCCCAGGTCACTGAAGAGAATATATTTAATCTCCTGTTTGCCTACCTGAGACCAATGTTTCTTATAAGCTTCTGAATGAAGATGAACAAGAGAGGGGCTCCGAGTCTATGAGTTTGTGTTCTGACAATTTCTACCCTGTTCTTTTGTGTTTGTTCCAGTCAAAACTCGCCAATTCTGTCCCTTCACCAAATCCTGTGGCTTTCCTACGTGTATTTATGTTCGCTGGCAAACACTGTCCATGGTGCACCAAAAGAAGCAATCTACCACTTCATTTAAACCTGGTCCCAGTATGTCACTGAAGCCACCAAACCATCACAGAAAGCTGTATTAATCAGTTCCCCTGGGGATTAAACCTGATGTGTTTATACAGCCCAGTTGAAACCTGGGTAAGGCAAGGAATGGTTATCACAACAAGTATCTTTCCCTGTCTCACAGCCTCAGGGATGTGCTTTTGCTGTTTTCCAGTCACAGGTCATAACAGGGAGGGTGGCAGGGGGAAGAACTGACAGCTGGTGGGCTTTTATTTGGGGCTTTTTTCCTAAAGATTAAAACTGTTATATTACACGTAAATTGTTATGAAGATTAAAATCTATAGATCTTGTGCAATAAAAGCTAACTTAGCAAGAACTCTCACCTTTAATTTCTAAGTGTGCAGTAATGTTTACTTCAAAAGCTTCTTAGCTAAATTGTTTTGAGCAGAACCACTAGATTACATAGTTTTATCTCTAGGAATCAAACTTGCAGAGATCACAATTATTTAAAAGATTATTTTGAAAGGTCATAAACCCTCTTAAATACATCCTTCAAAATCAGTTTGACTTGTCAATTATAGGAATCAAATATACATAATTTTATTTGACTTGTAACTACAGGCACATCAGAACACTGCTTGTTGGAGGAATGAATGACACAGGAACAGTGTTTGCAATACACGAGAAGCTGTGAAAATTGTACACGTATTACCATGACACATTCTGTAACTACAGAACTATTCTTCACCATCTGAGGCAAATTCAGACACTCAGATTTTAACTGACAGAAAAGTACGCCTGGAACAACTTTTTTCCCCCCTTCACTTTTACAAAGCATCTTCCAAGATTTCCTTCTGGTTTGTCACCAGTTCTTACCATAGGAATCTTACCATATCCTAAATTCATCCTTCCTGAACTAAGGAGGACCCTCAGAAACAATCTCTCTGAACACGAAATGCTTCATTTGATGCAAGGTAAAAAACAATATTACTTTAATAGAAAAGGAAATCTGGAAAGCTAATATAGTCAGATAGCCTGCAATACAAAATATGGAGCTGCATGATAATACCTGCTTGTGATCTGAGGCAGGAAGCATTATTTGTCCAGGCAGATGTGATTAAGAAGGGGAAAAAAAACAAGTAAAAGCAAGCACAGACAGCATGAGACTGGACTGAAAAGGCTTTACAGTGCAGTGTGGGGTGAGGTTTGGAACAAAGCTCAAACCAGTAAAGGAAAAACGTCCATGGTACACAATTTGTAGCAAGACAATAAATAAATGTTAGGGCATGTTATGATCAGCATCAAAAAGGTCTTCACAGCATCCATCCATACTTCCTCAAAGGTAGAGCTTCCCATGTCACTCACTCATCTCTGGCTACCAAAGACAAAAACCTCCAGTATTTTCCTTGTCATTCAATTTTAGGATTTTTTTTTTCTTTCAATTCAAAGCACAGATGTATGCTTTGGAAGAAAGGTGTCAAAATGCAACTCCTTAATTTATTAAATAATGCAGAAAGAAAAAACACACTCAACGTTTGATACTTCCATATCCATATTAGACTACTCCATAGTCTAATCCTGTCAAGCTGGATGAATGGAATGCAAATGGAGAAAATTAAAGTCACACTTGTGCAGGTGTTCATTTAGATTGTTGTTTTTCAAGTAATGTCCTTAGATAGGGAGGGATTTTCTGTCTGATTTCTGACGATGAGAAACATCACACACCTACCACTAAGACCACAAAAAACCAGTATGGCAATATAGAGCCAGAGATTTAAGAAGTGTTGTTCGTTTCTTTGACCCTAAGATAATTTATAGGAAGGACTGCAGCAGAGCCCCATTCTGCTAGAGCTTCCTAGTAATCTTTAGACCATTTGGAATTTCTGGCAACAGTGTGAAAAAAACCAGATGACTTTTTACTCCAGAGGAGATTTTTCTTCAGTTGTTAGCATCATGCAACTCAGAAGTACCAGTCTGAAAAAAAGCTCTTTGGAATAAGGACCATCTCTTCCTTTACCCTGTGCTATGACTGTAGCCTAGTTTAATACACAGCCATTTTAGGAAGGACATTTCCTTTACAAGGAAAAAAAAACCACAAAAAAACCAAAAACCCAAACCCACAACCCAAACAAAAACCAACCAACCAAAAACCACACAAAAAACCCCAACAACACAAACCCACCACCAACAAACAAGCGCTACACCCGCAACAAAACAAAAAGAAAAACCCCATGGGTGACATGGTGAAAAATGTGGTTACATGTTTTGCTAGAAATGCAACCTAAATCATACACTCCAGCCAAATTAAGAGATGAACACCTTAGTTCAGTTATCTAGGTCCCGTAAACTGTAGAGGTCCAAAGCATGCTTAACGTGTAATCCTCACTTTTTATAACAGACCTCAAACACTATAAGCTCCGTACCGTGCATAGTGCCCACTTACTATTTGCCACATTTAATTGTGCTTTAATAGAAGTCAGTCAGCATTTTTCCAGTCGTCATCAGTGTAGCAAGGGCAATCGTGTGCCTTAAGGAAATCTATTTATATATTTATACATCATGGTATTAAATCTTAAGATGACGCACCTCACATACACTTCAAACTTGAGTAACTGTCTGGGCAGTACCAGTACGTTGCACTGTAAACGAATTAAATTGGAACTATAAACAAGCAAGGTCACTAATGAACTGAGACAGAAAATGGGAATTGCTGGCTCCCTTTCAAGTTTATAAGAATATTCAAACGGATATGTTATACTTGAGACCAGAGAATAAGATTAGTGTAATAATGTATTCATTATTTATTTGAAAGATGTTAGAAATTTCAAGGATAATATCCTAAATGCAGGAAATGAGAAGCTGTGTCCATTCTGTGATCCAGTATTTATCACCGCAAGAGACCCAGAAGCTGTCACTGAGGTCACAATTGGACATACAAATATGAAGAGACAACCACCTCAACACAAAGAGCCACCGCGCATTAAAAGCTATTGCAAACGCATCAGAAACACAATGTCATGTTAATCCATGTGTAAGAAAATGACTTTAATGCCCAGAAGTTCTCTTTGCCACCAAGGGGAATTGCAAATGGTGTCCTGATGACATTTCTCTAAAAAGAATATTATCAGAGGGGACCAAGGCACATGTTCTCTCTACTAGGACAAGTTCAGAAGAGGAAAGAATCAAATAAAAAAAAAAAAATAAAATAAAGGCAATTATATAAGCAGAAATGTTTTGACAGAATAGTACCATTTCTCTTTATCCTGAAGCAGTAAACTTGGAAAAACCAAACAAACAAAAAAAGCAGCAACAACAACAAAAACATACAAGCAACAAGACCTCCCCAGGAAACAGCAAAAGACCTCCAAATTGGTTTTGCCAGGTTTACTGGCTAGTAGACAGCTATGGAAACATGCACACATGACCTTCAGCTTCAGATTTCAGGCTGATGGAAGACTACAGGCAGACAGACATAACACAGAGTAGGCAGCTGCTCCCCAGCCCAATCCTACTAAGTTAGAAGAAAATAAAAACATATTTGCCCCTCTTTATTTTTAGGTATGAGCCTGCTCAAAAAATGATAAAGTGATCAGGGATCTCCACTGAGATCAGAACTTTACATTCCTTTATGGAATAGCTTGCTAAGCTAGTGTGTTCCAGTGTGCCTTTTCCAAGGGAAACATAGGACACTGGCTTCCAGAAGTGGGAAAGGGCTTCCGAAGTGAGCACAAGGGAGGAGATATTCTGTGCCAATTACCTTCCGTCATCTGCGATGGACGAACATGAATCAGCTTTTAATTTCTTCTGTGATTCAGAAGACTGAACCACCTGGTTTGGACAAACCTATCACAAAACACCCTTTAAGTTGAATATGATACTCTTCTACACACAGCACAGATCTGACCCTCTCAGCCTTTGCACCATGGGATCAATTTGAAGCAAGACTGTTATTCACCAAGTCCACCAATATTTAACATAAGTAGCAATGTGACCATTGCTATCAGTAACATACTCTTTGATAGTACAGATACACATTTGAAGTTCTATCAACACTTACAGAACAGACAGATAAGCCTTTGTCATTTGTTATTTACATCATTATTAAATAAATACCTTGATAAATAGACAACCAACTGGTAAAGCAGATTTTATTGTAGTAAACCAGATAGAGACCATAAAGGAATCTGTTCTTTAAACTTGCCTGTAATTTTCCTGCCAATTAAGTTCTTTTAGGAGTTCTCCCTTACCATAAAGGTAAAAACTGGGGACTGGAACACATTAGCATTTGGCCTGTACTCCAAATGAGGTCATTAGGAATTTAAACTACTAATGTTAAGGTGATCCTACAATTATTACATTACTATTGAAATCGTGTAATGCATTTCATTAGAGTAGCAGTTCCAAACACTGCTCACTTTCAAAAAGGCTTAATGAGTCCATCACTTCATGGAAGTTGTACAGGCATCACTGAAAATCTAGCGCTATAGTGTTTTGTGCTAAGGGTAATAATGCAGGTCTGTTGATTCAGAGTCCAAATCCAGACATAAGCGGTTGAACTGAAAATTTATGCATTTTTTCTTTAAAAAAATATTTAAAAATCATTGAAAACAGGTTTCTTCTTTAAATTGCCCTTTAAAAAAAAAATAAATAAGCAATCTGCTTTACTGCTTCATTATATCAGAATAATTTTAGCTGACCCATTTCTTTCTGGTCAAGTAGTCTTGATAAAAATTCATTCAATATTTACAAATCAACCTAAGTATTAACACTTCACCAAAAATTAAAATAGAACTGTGTAAGGGGAAGAGTATTTTGAAACCCTTTAGTACTACGCTGGCAACACATTTAGATACACCCACATGCAGACACGTACAGCACAGCCCGTTCACAGCACGAGGAACGTTACTCAGCAGACAGTGCTCATCTCATCTCATCGTCTGCTTTAATCACGAAGGTGATCTGTACTTCAGGACCAGTCTAAAACTTTGAAAAATGTGTAGGCAGCACACTGTGGACTTGACTTCCACAGCAGAGGTATATGGCACTGAATGTACAAGCTCCAGTTAAAAAGATGATGACTGAAGTTGAGGAACTTGATCTCGTACTAGTGAAAGTGCTGCTGACAACTAACATAGCCTAGGAGGGGGCGAGGAGCACCAAGGCATGGAGACAGAATAAGAAACACATGCCTGGGGAAAATTCTTAATTTTATTTAAGTAAAACCCAAAAAGCTTTGAAATTAAGTTTCTTCATAAAATTTCAGGGTTTTATAGAAGATAAGGCATCCGTCATCCAGCTCCAGAAATATCTGAGGTGTACGTCTTCGTGCCTGTAAGGTCCTATAAAACGTGACATTTAAATGTTTGTACTAAACTATTTGCCACTTAACTAAACCCATATATTCCCATTTAAGTGAAGTTAAATTCTTAGAAAGTTATATAATGTACATGAGCTGCAACATCTGATCCTGAGAACCAGTTCTTCCTTGAAGTATGTTATCTCAGATGTAGATGTCATTTGACTTACATTTTCTGTGAAATCAAGGCTAGAGGTGATGAAACAGCTCGAAATAAGATGAAACCTCCAAAAATATATGCTTCCCTGATCATCATCATATTTTCCCACATGTTATATTAAACATTCACATTCAAGCTTCAAGGTTCAAAGCTGATATTACGCATAGCTTTAAATCCTTGAAAATAGGAGTTTACAAAAGAAACTTTGACAGACCCTGAACAACAGCACCTCACAATTCCTTCGTAATTCAACCTGACTGCTATTGATTTAAAGCTGCTATGTATTCTACTTAGCTCTGCCTCTTCATTTGAGTTTCTTGTATTATCCTCATTAATTAAGCTGGTTTTGAGTTAGGGCAATGACAGCTGAGTAGTACCTTTTGAATACTCAACTACTATGCCTTCTTTATTGGTTTGTTTCCATGACTGCTAATGATCAAAGCTTTGCACTAGTGGATACTTTTCCATCTCTACAGCTCAATTCGTATTGCTGCTTTCAGTGTGCCCACATAATGCCTTCAGTTGCCACCGAGCAACACACTAAGGTGCTCCGGTGAATTTTAATCTCAATGGAGTTCAGCTTACAAAGGTACTTTTGTTATTCTGACATTCAAAACCATTTTAAGTGTTCATAATAGGTACTATTTAATAGCCTTATAATATGAAGATTGCTTACAATTCCACAGCGCAGTCAGAGGAGACAGATAGATTCCTGTCTGACAAGACGGATCATCTTCCCATAGCAGAGCACAGACCATGAACAAAGCAAATGATCGGGGTTTATCTAAGTGCAGCTTACTCTATTCAGCTGATTCTGTTCTGTCTGGGTTAACTGTAGAAAGACAGCTTCAACACTTCCCAACTTGTGCAGTTTAAAGACTTGCCCCTTAATCACAAAATTAACTGATGTTAACAGCGATGCCGGTGCTTGAACGTGCCCACAACAACTGCTGACAGACTCATTTCCACACCATTTTTCCCAGTCATAGATCTACAAGGAAAATGCACATTTTATGATCTCAGTAGAGAAAGCGTAGTAGCTGTGTAAGCAACGTCGCAGAGTTCTGTACACCAGATTGTATACGTGAGTTCAGGCAGATATTCAGACAGAGGACTCAAAGCAAACAGTATGCACGGTTCATCAGCAGTTGCGTCCAATACAGTAGGTGACACCCAGCAGTACAGTACTTAAAATAAATCTGTGAGATACTCTATTTTACACCAAAGAAAACATCACTATTCAGCATATTACTTAGGAAAAAGTCTTTTCTTTCCTGATGAGGATCTCACAATTCCGAAATAAACAGTAGTTTTTAATCCAGACCAGAAAAGAGAAGTGAGGTACAATACTGTTGTACAGTTTTGCACTACAAAAGATTTGGTTCAGCACCTTTAAAGTAGAAACACTACTGTTACACTACACTCATGAGGCTATGCCAGCATTTGGATTGCTCATTATATCTTCCAGCTCACACTAGTCAACTCACAATAGTTCCATACTTTCTTAAAAAAAAAAAAAAAAAAAAGAAAAACAAACAAAACCACCAACAGCAAAAAATACAACCAATAAAACCAACTACAACAAAAAACCCACACTAAAACAAATGCACACACACACAATTAAACAAATAAACAAACAAATTCTGGCTTCATTCTACTTTTCCAAAAAGCAAGTACAATCAAGCATGTTCTGCGAGGATAAAAAGGTTTTCTTTCAGTAAGCCATGCACAAGCTTACCTGATGCTAGACAACGGCTTAAAAGGTAATTTTACCCTAAAAACCCTTGGGAAATGAAGTCAACTTATGTTACAACTGCCTATCACATAACTGTGGTTCTTAACCAGAACGTACAACACACCTTCTGTATGGAGATAAAGCTTTGGCTTAGCCATGGACTCAAAAGAGCATACTTCCATTTGAGCTTTCTTTCAGGATCACTTGTGACTGGCTCAAAAGTTCAACAACATCTATAAGAAATGGTTCAGGTTCAGTTCTAATTCAAGAGGGAAAAAAAAAGAAAAACAAACCACTTTTTTGAACCAATCCTAAACTCAAGGTTGTGCTCAAGAGTGGAAATTATGGGTCTAGGTTATAGTTCAGCTGAAGCCAACTGATAGTAAGGAACAAGGTTCCAGCTGGCTTCAGTTTGCTTCTGTGGCTTAGGCTTGAAACAATTTGAAGCTCAAGAGGCAAACATTACCAGCATTCCCAGTTCAGTTACAGCCATTACAGTTTGTGTTGCCAGGGAAGAGCTGAGAAATTCCCAATGAATGGCACTCATCCCTCACAGTGTTGTTTTGTTTTTTTGTTGGCTGTTGGTTTGGTTTTGGCTTTTATTATTAATATTACTATGATTTGGGGGGGGGGTAAAAACCATCGCTGTAGGGAGACCTTTTGAAATCAGCTCCCATAACCACAGACCACTGCAGCTCACCCCCTGAAAAACAAACAGCCAGAAAAGCTTAAGCTCTTTAATTTCATACTTTCCAACAGAAACCCTGACAGTTACACAAAACCATAAAGAAGTCACAGAAATAGACTTCTCCCTCCCCCTCCCCCCCCAGTTGCTTTATATCTATATCAGGATTCTTTACATATCAAATTAAAGAAATTTTGTAGATTGCTTCCTTCCCAATTAAGTAAAAATGTTGATGAGAAAGGTACTATACTACCCTCCACACTATGTATTTTTCATGTGTACAAGAGTTTTTAAAAATACAAATGTCTGTTAAATGTCTAAAAGTTATGGGGAAAGCTAAAATAAGAAAATGACACTTCAGAAATCTACACTTAAGAATCTACACTTCCTAAAGAAACATTTTTCTTTAAATATGCAAGAAGTGGCTTTGTCATAGGTTGCATTTATATTCAAGGATAGGAATCTCCAAAGTGCCATTCAAAGGCAATATGCCCATGAATGCATCTAAATATCTAAGTATTTATTCACCATTTTAATTTCTAGTTAGTCTTCTGTCCAAGTTAATTAAAAATGCACAGATGCTGTCTCTTTTTTTCCTTCCCCTGCCCAGATGTCCTCGCAAACCAGTCTGCTTTTACAGGGAATTTCCCACTGCTGTGTTATTCTAAGAATCAGCTTGTATTTGCAAAATGCCCATAATTAAAGCGGTCAAAACCACCCAGGGAAGAATAAAGGGGTCCATTATGAAAACTTTTGTGGAAGCTGCCTCTCACACACAGTTTCTGTTCTGTTGCCTCTGCCAACCTCAATGGATTGTCACAATTAGACTCAAGATGGTCCATCTTTTCAAGATAGTAAAGATCACAGCAAATAACCTTTATCGGGGATCACAATTTAAATTTCCATGTGAACTTGAACACAAACTCAAGCATTTACAATTTGACTAATTGTAAAATTCATAACCAACTATTGAGAATTACACCAAGTTTAAAATTGAAATGCTACAGACTAGAACATAAACTGCAGATATGCCCTATTTCTCCATGCATATGTGACAATTATTTCCTATCTTTTATGTTTTGAAAAAGAGCACACAAAAAAAAAAAAAGACCAAAAACTCACATTTGATTTTAAATTTCTAAACAAACCTTGAAATCATTCACCATTTATATATGGAAATTGGGAAAGGTTACTCAATGCAAAGCACCAGGTATTTCATCTTCTGTTCATAGTGTGGCAATAATAATTTAACATGGCAGTTCCCATTCCTCATCGAGCATTTGTTCAATGTGGCCACTAGTAAGTAAGAGGACAAATATTTCCCAGAAGAAGACTGGAGATGGCCCTGAAAACAGGTAAAGGAAACCAACTGCAGATGAATTTTCTGGGAAGGCAATCCCTATGATATTTCACAGGGCAATGAACTGTGACAGACAGCACACACAAACAACAAAGTTCATCTATTTCCGAGTTGCACCCTATTATATGTGTAAATGTATATTCGTTTCCAGCTATGTTACTTTTTACGTATTTGGAAACATTGGTAATCTAGTTTTCAAAGATTTGTAAGTGCAACAGAATTCTCTTTGAAAAGAAAATACACATATGCACATGTGTTTCTGCTGTTCCAAGAGATCTACAGCGAAGAAGAGACGCATGGACTAACTGCGTATTTTGACTCCAGAAAGTCTTCACATTTGACCTATTAACCAGGTCGATACAGTCTCCTAATTTCCATAAAAACTAGAGGACCAAACCACATTTATTTCAAGCTTGGCTGTTTCTGCATTGCAGACTATTACCTCTAAATACATAGAGGTCATCCATAACATCTCATTCTACGGTTTAAAAAAAAATAGAAAATAAAAAGGGTACCTAAGACCATAAGTACTGAGGTTTAAATAGACAAATATAAGAATCTGTAGTTACATACCCCCAGAGACTTACTGAAACAACCCTAGATTCTCCATCTTTATGGAGAGGAACCAGGAAGAAAACGGGACAATCCAGTAGTCCCACAGTATTCTGCAAAAGACTATCTTTTGTCCGTACACTCTGCCTTCCCAGACGGAATCAGAGCAGGGTGCTGAAAGAACCAAGTCCCCTTGTAGTCCAGTGCTCTGCTTCTAACGGGTCTGAGTTTGAAAGGTGACGAAGTACTACAAAAGTCTGTCACTGTATGTTCATCCTGATGCCCCAAAGCCCTCAAATAGCTCCTTGTCTCAGCTTCTAGATGAACAGAGCTTTGCTCCCAGCAAATTCTTTGCTCCCAGCAGTAAGTAATGAACTATAGCAGGCAGCATACATACATCATACTTGAATTTCACACCTAAAACCTCACTACTCTATTTTAAAATCTTGCCAGGCAAGATTTGGTGGACACTGCAGAACCTCACTGTAGCTTCACTGCACAAGGCTTTCTATATTTTTATCCATGGTACATTGCACACTTATTACATTTAACAATCAGCCCCAGGAGACTGCCTGTATGGCATAGCTTAAGGTCACAGTGTCACAAAAGCTCATAATACAATTTATATCCACCTTATTCTTTTCCACAGTGCAAAAGGAGGCTGTAACTCCACGGGGAGAAGTGAGGATTTGCAAAAGTTACAAGGTGGAGTTTTAGAACCTTCTTTCCTTGTTTTCCTTGCAGCTGACCTTTAAAAACAATGCCCTGCCAAGTTTTGCCACGCTTGATAGATGTACAGTTTTGAGTCCTAACGATTAGTATGCAAAATGGTTTAAACACCATTTTATTAACAGGAAAGGAATTTGTTTCATTAATACCATGAAATTGTCTTTGCTGCAACGTGATGATAACATTTCAAGTACTAAGGGTTTTCTTTCCCCCAGCAATATGGAAGAATAACAGAGGGAACGAGTGGCAGCAGAAGAGTTACTCTTTTTCAGAGTCACTGATCCAATAAAATCTAATACCTGCTAAAAGATGCGACTCACACTGTATTCTATCCCTTTTCTTCCATTCAAAAAATGCTCTAGTTTTAGCATTTTTACATTATTTAATTCTTCTTCCACATAATTTTGCTGGTAGCAAAACAAGATTTTTCTTTTTTTTTTTTTTTTCCCTGCAAAGCCTTTGAGCAAAGTTAATTCATTTTGTTTGAAGTTTAGAAGAAATAAATATATAAAACACTGCATGAGGAATCTCCACAGCAATTAAATACTTTGGGTTGATCACATGTAATTTTCACAGGATACTAGAGGAAAAATGGTGTTTGTCGTCTTTAGCTACTTACCTGCCTGTTTTCATCTCCCATGAAATTAGCAGGAAATGAGGATAAATCCTGGCTTTTTCCAAGATTTAGTGCCAATTAGTCTATTCTGTCTGAGAACTCTGCTAGGTGGAAATGTACCCCAAGAGTGAGAAAAACACCGACAACAAAATTCTTTAATAAATGCCCTGGCACATTTCATAATATGAAATATTTATTATATTACAGGGATTATCTTTTCAAAATTTACTATTTCAGTTTCACATTAACATTTTAGTTCAGATCAGGAGCCCACTTTAGAGTGGAATTTCCCAATGGCCCTATCACACTGTGCTTTGTTTCACATCATGCAGTGGTTTCAAAACCCATGTCAAAACTAAGTTTTGTTCCATACTGCCACTTACAATCCCTCAGAATAAGTCTGCCATTTCCTCTCTGTCTTCTCTTGCATTCATTCTTTTATAGCTTGTTTACTTTACTGGAAACAAAAGATTTGCAGCAATTGAGTCTCAGGACTGCCCTTGAAAATATTCACAGCAGAGGGTCCAGAAAAATTTCTAATTCCAGAAAGCTACCAAACAGTAACAGTTCAGGTGACCCGCTTTTCACTAGTGTAATTTCAAAAGGATATGAAACTAAACTGTCATTTCAAGGAGGAGGATCTCGGATCTTCATTTTAATGCAAATTCTCCCTCCTCATTACAAAATGGGTTTTTTTAATTTATTAATTTCTTTTAATGAAGGAGGACAAGGGAGAATGAGAAAGAATAAAATCACTGCAAATATGGGTCTACTACTAAACCAGAGTGGTTTCTAAAGTCTAATTATTTCAAGAGAAAAGCTGGGTTTCATCTGAGTTGCAGAGCACTCACCATGTAATCCTAAAATCCAATCCAATCCAATCCAATGAAGAAGGCTTAGCATTTTCTAGGCAGTTCTATGCTGAGAGTCTCATCCGACACAATGTGTCTCGGGGATTGTGTGTGATGGCCTGTAATATTTTTAACACAAAACCTGCACCGCAGGAAATGGTGCCTTCTCTGCCCATCTGCAGACACTACAGTCCCTCAGGGGCTGGGCGAGGTAAAGAAAAAATTGCTTAAAGCACATAGGCAGTGATACAATTTGCCCTACTTTGCTTTGTTTAGCCCCAAAAAGCAAATCAAAAGCTGATGTGACCATAATACTAAAAAAAATAACCAAGGCAGATGGCAAGATTTAGAGTTACAGAAAGGCTTGAAGGGAATGGAGAAGAGATAATAGGAAATCATTTGTCCTTCAGTAAGGCCATATTTATAATGATTTCAGTAAGGTTCTGATTCAGAACAGCATTTCATTAGACACGTTTCTTCTAGCACATACATGTTGTGCTGAACTAGGGGTTCCATCTCTGCAGAGGTACTTCGATCAACATAGGGGTGAAGAGACAAAAGGATTTTATGTCCTGTAATCTCTGTATGCAAAAAACTCGAAGTGGTTTTATAAGCCCTATGATTTCACAGCATTGCTGTCTTTCACAGATTTATATGATGCTCAACCTTTCAACTATCAGCCTGAAGAAATTTCTTCCCATATTCCAAAAAATACCATCCAAATCAATAAGCTTTTACAATGCAGGCAAGACACACGATTATTATAAAACTTGCTGATGGGCACCTGCTCCAGTAAATGTTTTCTGAACCACTCTAACCAGGTCATTTCATCCCACTGGAGACCTCCACCTCCCATTCTGTTTAAGGACACCATACGATGTGAGGAAAGCATGCCAGAATGAACATAACACTGTAGGAGAGGTAATGGTGATAACCAGCATGGATTGGTTTGGAGAGCAAAGGCACTTAAAGGGAATTCACCACTGTCAGCACCTGGTGTAGTGTCCCAGAGGACACACGGAAGCTCCTGAAGCAGAAAGGGGGAGCCTGCCAAGAAGCTGGCTCATTAGATGTGAGAAGGTGGTGCTGAAGGAGTCTTCCCCCCCTCCACTAAGAAAGAGTCTCTCCTTTCTTAAGCACGTAGATCCTACACGGCAGCTCAAATTCCCCAAATGCATGGTCAGATGCAGTTACTGCACCGACAGTTCAAAAATCCAAACATCTCCAAAACTGGATTATAACTCATCAAATCTTTACATCAGTGTTATGACCCGCTGTGGTACCTTTGATATGCAAAGGTCTCAAGGTTTGGCTCTGACAGAGACTGTAGTGTACTGAAGAGGATTCCCTAGATAGGAAGGCAACACTCTCAACCACTTGCAGCTCTCCAGCTCACCCACTAAGAAGCACAGATTGCGATATGAGGTATTACTGCACAGAAAACGCGTGTGCCCTGGCGTGGATTAGATAATCAGGGAACAGATTGCCGACTACGCCACGTGTGCTGTTTCCTTAAATCACCCTCACATTAAACAGAACAAGTGGGAAGGAAAATCTGCACTGAAATCCATGAAAAGACTCCCTGCCATTTGGTCCTTCAAGCTAAAGGGAGAGTTGAGCTCATGGTAGATATTTTTATTTTATATAAAGCTGATCTTTAATTAGTGTAATAGACTACCCACAGAAAGGGATGCTGGAATGACTAGTAAAGTGTCCCTATCCAAAATACACTCGTATCAAAGAAAGAGCAGATGGCTTAATAAAAGAAACTATTACACAGCACAAGGGGTTTACAGAATATTACATTAATTTTCTTTACTATTAGAATTATTAATCTCCTGTGATGTTTGTGATCAAATCTAGTTTAAAAGTTGACTAGGCAAAAACATTGCATCTTTTTACTCAAATAATTCAAAGACTACTGCAAGAATGGTGATACTGTTCTAGAAGACTTCCAGTTTAATATCATAGCTTTGATATCATGGTAGAGAAAGTAAGGTGGCTATGTTCACTAGTAACAGATGGAGAACAGAGTCTTACAGTAAATTGGTCATGGATGATCTTTTTAAAGGATTCCTTGAGGACAGAGAAAATGGTTATTTCTAGAGGCTGTGCATTCAAGTTTGATGTAAACCACATTCCTGAAAAATCAAAATATTTGGTGCACTGATGAGACCTTGGTTCAAATGTTTAACAGTTTCAGCTCTTTATTACCACCTTTACCATTAAAGTAGCACTCCCTAGGATTGAGACGCAGAATGAAATTTTGCTCTTTTTCCAAAGTAACCAGGAAAACAATCCCACCACAACCAAACAGAAAAAAAAAAAAAACAAACCAAAAAACCAAAAAAAAAAAAAAAAAAAAAAAAAAAAAAAAAAAAAAAAAAAAAAAAAAAAAAAAAAAAAAAAAAAAA
>JAAGNO010024365.1:78926-145394 GCA_033439905.1 Ceryle rudis
CAAACAAAAAAACAAAAAAAAAAAAAAAAACAAAAAAACCAAAAAAAAAAAAAAACCCAAAAACCCCAAACCCCTAACAACAACAGAAAAGGAACAAGGCATAAAGGTCGTCCCAAAGTGAAATTGTATGAAAGATCATATTAACTCCCATACAGAGATGAAAACACTTTACTAGGCAACAGCTACTTTCTTAACCGTTATCTTCCCTTCTTATCTTTCATTTTCTTCTCCAAATCAGATTGAAAATATGAATGAGGATCCGAGGAACTATGTTGCATTTGTCTTATTACTAAGAGAAGGATATTCTCACACTATTATGAGACCTGACCAATGACATCATACAGAAAGTAACACCCAAATCTGCCTGGAAGCCTAAGAAAATCTTGAGGTGTCTGTCATGTAAATTATCTGCAATTGAATAATTTCCAGTAGACTGATGCTCTAAACTGCTTGCTACCTTTTAACTTTCCATCTAAAAATCTGTATATGCCTAGAACTATCTGTTGTATTATTTTGTGCTGCCTATTAAAATAAGAATTAACCTGTGACAGTTCTGTAGGAGAAAGGAATCTTTTATCATTGCAAACTTTTCCTTGTCCTGTAAAATGGAGACCAAAAAGATGCTGGTCGGGGCGGGGGGGAGTTTGTGAAAAAACCAAACCAAAACACCACCAAGACCAGGGAAGAAGAAAAGAACCATCCTATTAATTGGGGACTTCTAAATAATTTCAGTCTCAAGTTTCACTTCTGTTTGATTCAAAAGAGAAATTCTTAACTCAGTCTCCTGCACTCCAAGTGAAGTCAATCCTCACTGGGTTCAGTGTAATTTTATTTTTGCTATAAATTCTTCTTCTGAAGAATGTTTTTATTAATGGTTAACACTCTACAGTCCACTGAGGAGGGCACTTACTTGGGATAAAGGAAGGGGAGATTAACTTTCCTCTTCCAATAAATATTTCACTATTTCTACAAAATATAACAAGGGAATAAAGTGATAAAATCTTACCCTATTTAGTAGGACATTTGTTTTGGATATTGGAGACCTCATCTGAGCTCCACAACAAGCAAGCCTCCTGACCCTAAGCCTCCTGCCTACCCTCACCACCTACTCTTAAGAGTCAACTTGTCTTCTTGTGACCAGGAAGGACAACTCAAGATCAAAGTAACTTCTCCACTGAAATTAGAAAATTGTCATTAAAATTGTACAGAATGAATCTGCATTTTCCAATAGAAAAAGTAATTTAGAGCTACTCAATAATTAGATACAGATGGATTAGACTGAACTCACCCCATAGCCTGGAAAACTCTGAAGACTTCAATGAACTTAATCGATTTGATTCTATATCAAGTATATCAAAGGAAATCTGATGGATAAGGGAGCTACAAGCTACTTTTTTCTTTCTTACTTAAAGTACAGAATGCTCCTGCTCTAACATCTACTGAAAAAACAACTTCTCATTTCTACTGATTTTGCTCCCATGTGTAAAAATTATGACTACAGGATGTGCATCTTCCTCTATTCTCAATTTACAATGCTCTAAGCCATTTCTAGAGGAAAGGGAGGTCAGGATAATTAGAAAAAAAAAATAAGGTTACTGTCTTCATTAACATCTAGCATTTGCTAAACAACTGGCAAAACGCCTCCAGAACATAAACTACCTAAATCAAAGAGAACAAAACCAAAATACAATAAAAATTAGAGTAAAACAGTCATATCTGTGAGGGAACAGTTGTAAACGAGAAATGGCCAAACAATGAACACTAAGCCTAAGTATAGCAAAGCTTTCCAATAGCAAATACAGCTACATGTGCTGAGCCTGCTTTCCAGGCATCCATGGAGAAGATAACAATTCAACTCCTGTCTTCTGACTTCCTTTCATTTATTTTGGCAATTTCTAAATCCTCTCTTATATACTTCCAGAGCACATCTGTACAGCATTTCCTTTGTAAGTGCAACAGATTAGACGGGAAATTGCAAGCATCATATAAAACGTAGAAAAACATCTAAGTCTACCAAGAAAATAAGAGAATGTATGCATATATAAGACAATATATGGCTATGCATTTTAACTCTCAGTTAATGGTCTGCTGTATATATTTATTTTTCTAAAGAAGATGAGAAAAATGATTTTTTTTTCACAAAACCACGGTAAATCTAGTAACTCAATCCTTCTACCAAAGGAAGACCTTTCTCTGTGTCAATCAGCGGTGGTCTACAAACTCACGGGGGAAGGGGAATTTTCCAAGTGAGTTAAGAGAGTAAATGTTAGAAGCTACAAATAGGATAAAGGAAACTGAATTCCAAGGCTTCAAGGGGGCTTCTGGGAAGATGTTTGGGGTTTTTTTATTTTATTTTCCCATTTTCTTTCCAGTTTTGTAAGATGCTGAATCTCAGATTTACAGCCCTCATCAGACACTCTAAATATTGTCATCTGATCTGTATTTAAGACACAACCCTGTCAAACAGCAACATTTGAAAAAAGAATGAGCTGTTAAAAACATTTTTCTTAGGAGGTACTGAACAAAAATAGAAATAACATAATGTCTCTGAGGTCAAAATACAACTTGTGGTTCAATGAATGTAATTTTGCAGACACAGCTTAAGGAAGCTGAGCTGATAGTTGCAGTACCATGCTGAAAAATATGTGGATTTTCCAGCCGTTGGTGTTGCTCTGGGGTTACTTGGATTATATCCCAACAAAAATGAAAGCCATAAACCATCACTGGAAAACAGTGGCTGCAGTGGATTCACTTGAACTATCAAATAATTTAATCACAAATAAGTAATTGGGTCTATTTCCTTAGAAATAACCACAAATATTAAAAAGACTTGACTTAGATAAGAAGGTATCAGCTACAGGCTGACTGGTATACAATAAAGTCTAGAAATACCCAACAGAATGGAAGCTTTTCTAATACAGGCATTTTATGCAAGCTCATAAACTTTAGGAGACAGACATAAAAATATTACCCTATATAAAGGTATGCTTATGTAATGGATAATATGTAGAAGAATAAGAAGTTCCTTCTACAGTAAGTGAATAGTTTCTGAAATGTTGGTTGAGGGTTTTTTCTTTATTTTCTAACTTATTTTGCCCTAGTCACCCTAGAACAGTATTTATTTGTCTTTGAACACAGAACAAGTCACCCCTGAAACTTGTGAACATTTTGAAGTACGAGTCCAATACGATCTGTCACGGTTGGTCTGCCCTATCCAACTCTGGTTATCTCCTTTGGGGTCACTTCCAAATCATCAATTTAATCCTTCATATCTGAAATGGACTTTTGTTTTGGTATTGATTTTTTTTTTTTAATTCCCAAAGTATAATTATCAGATATCTTCCTGCCCAAACTGTCTCCCTGGGATTTTCTTCCCAAACTCTATGGTGGTGCACATCCTACATCTTTCCATTTGTGCTCCGTCAGACTTCAAGCCCATGTGCAGCAGAAAGTGACATACCCCACCGGGCACTAAACTCTAGTTCCTTTGAAGTTACCAAGTCCTTCAAGTCTTTGGTGGAAGTGTTAATGTTCCTCCTTCACCACTCTGATGTGACCCTGCTCCATCTTCACCAAGAAGAATAAAGCCACCTTAGAATTACAATGAATCTGGCCGCCTGCCTACATCTAACAAAATGTTTCTTATAGACGAGCATTGCAAAAAGCAGACAACTTCATTGGTACAGTCCCTCACAATACCATCTAGTTCACAGCATCACTCATCAAAAGCACATCATATTATTTCTTTGCTTTTACCACATGCAGACACCAGGAAGGAGCTCAGGCTCTTCTGGAAGCATAACCTCTGTCACCACGGCTCAGACACTCCAAGGGCAAATGAAAATGAAACTCCCACAATGCCAGCAGTGCAGCAGCAGGGCAGATGTCTCGCTAAATGAAATCGATACTCTGACAAATGTCATCAGGCAGAAATACAAAAAGAATAGAAGCAAAAGATGTTACCCTAAGGCTCTTATTACTGAAAGCACATTAGCAGAAAGTGGCAGCTAAACAGGCACAGTACATAATACTTCAGTTTAAATGAAGATAAGACAGAATCTGGGTAATGCTCTTACTTAACCAATGAGAAAACTTTTTTCAGTAAAAATTGCTAATCAACCATTACAGAATTTTGAAGAAGAATTATAATCTCAGATTTATTTTCTTTTGGACTCTCATTTGCTTATGTGTTCAGATTAATGAGATTTGAAAAAATAAAAATAAGAGAGAGGTGTTAGAACAGTGGAATGAGACCCTATTATGCACTGTAATTAGATGTCAGTACATATTTTGTCAGTTGACACGCTAATTTTAATTTCTAGGGCAAACTGGTTTATACGTTTGGACATTTAAATTGATGCTATACAGTTTAGTCATGAGTATCAGAATTGAAAATTAACCTCTTTTGACAGGCTATTATTTAGGAGTTTGATTCTGTAACCACAAGTGAACTAGGCTGGGATACTGTTTGGATGGAGAGGGCATTTAGCAGCTTGTCTGGCATATGAACAGAAGCTTGTACAGCTTAGGACAGCTAATCAAACATCCCAGCAAAGTTCCAATCACTTCAGTGATCTCTTTAACTTACTTCACGGACTACAAATGAGCAGAGTTCAGCAAAGTCAAGGGACTGCAACTATTTGTGTGCTTGTACAATCGACTCCATGAGTGCAACAGGCTCGAGTCAGGATAATTTGCTGCTGGTACCAGGGTACTATTAAAGAAAGAAACATCCGCTCACATATCCCAGAATACTATAGACACCTCTATTCATTAAAGTAAGCATTCCAACTGATAAACTACCACTGACATCCACCTATTCTGCAAAAGATCATGTCCCACTGCACCAATACTTTTTATCTGGAGTGCTAAGAGAATTCATTTGAAATTCATTTATTTGTAGAGAACATAAGAGATCTGTCCCATAAGAGGGACTGTCTTTTTGCTTTCTATGCCCCTTGAGGATGAGGGTATGAAAAATGCTGTGGAAAGTTGAACAGTATTAGTCAAGGCTTCCATTACTCTTTTTAAACTGTATTTGAGAGGAGAAAAATGTCACAGTATCCCTCCTCCTTACTCCCTGTTAACTTTATTCTGTTTTAATCTGAGCATTTCCATCCAATGTCTATGTGTTACATAGAATTAACTAGATAACTAGGTACAGTTTTCCTGAAAGAAAACATAGATGATGTTGATTCATAGCACGCCACAATGAAAAGGTAGTCTGAGAGGATGACTGAGTGGTGTTTCAATTTCCTACAACAAAGAAAATTCTAGTGTGCCACTGGGCCTAAGTTAAATTGAACAAAATTATCACCAGGCATGGAAAAATTACAGTACTGTATTATCATAGAATCAGAGACTGGGTTGGGTTGGAAGGGACCTTTAAAGGTTATCTAGTGTAACGCCCCTTCACACAACACAGATATATGCTTACAAGAAACTTGGGTTTATGCAAATACATAACAAACCTAGTTAAAAATACAGTTTTCAATTTATAAACTACCAAAAAAGATATAATTATCTGCATGTTAACAAGCAGAAATCCAAAGGCTGTTTACTGCCAAGCACCCTACACATTGTGCTCACTAGAACTTCACAAAGGCATTTCAATGAGAAACTGGTTTGTTCTGGCTAATGAAGAATATACATGATAAGCTACTGATAAAATGCTTTTATTAAAAAATCCCACTGTTGTGACAGGATCAATTCCATGAAAATTCAGGGCCTCTTTCAGTATTCATTAAAAATGATTTTAAGTCACCAGCCTTAAAGAGATGTCCAGATATTCCCAAAATTACTTCATGATTTTGCTACACATTCTCATCAGCTTGTGAAAAATCACGAGACACTCACACTCCTCTCAGATGCTGTAGCAATAAAACAACTTTCCTAGGCTGATGCAACAGCCAGCTGATGTGGTTACTGGGCAATTCTGAGCCTTTCAAACAAGCCGGGGCGCAAATGCTGGCAGCAGGGAGGGAGGACACAGCCTCCTCAGCTTCCACAGACCTTGGGAGGACTCTTGGAGGTGTCTGTCTCAACTTAATGTTTTCAGGTTCTGTTTGCATAAACGGTAAAAAAAAAAAAATGCATCTTTACTAATTATTGCCATATAACCAGGACACTGCAGCTAAACTTCAGTTCCAGAAATGTTTTACTGGCAATGGTGCGTGAACCAGAATGAACACAGCTCGATTTACACCCGAAGCTGAGCTTGTAGCATTGGCAAAACAACAATAACAAGAAATCCTGAAGTGCTTTACTTGTAAATTAAACAAGCTTACCCCAGAAGCACTTGCCTGCAACAAACATCAAATGCTATAATGCTGCACACTCAGTTTCAGGTTATTTTATCTTCCATCTCAAAAAATAATTCACCTTTCCCTTATGGAATCTGCAGAACTCAAAAGCAGACAACTGGTCTACAGTGATGGCTTCTGCATTCTGTTTCTGCCCGTGAAAGAAAATGGCTCAAGTCAAGCAAAGATAATTAATCATCCTTTCACACATAAAAAGAATCTCCATTATATCATTCGATATTAAATCTCAGAAAGAGGTAATTTATAGTAGATGGTAACACTTGATAGTAAGGCATATGCCCTGCTATGGTGTTTGGTTACTGAACCTAACTGGAAGTCAGGTGAGTAGAAAAACAAATCCAAAAAGTATAATTTTAAGAACTTAAGAAAGAGAAATGATAACAACAAAGCAGATGAACTTTTCAGTTCACACAATGTCCAGCTCAGTTTCTGACTTAGTATGGAACCTAAACTTGTTCAAGCTTGGATTTTACGGAACTTGTTATGCACAGATATATTCCATGTTGTTCCAAGCATTCTTTCCTGGTCACTATCACTGAAGTATACATTAGACTATGCTCTTCGGCATGCAGCTACTCTCTAGGAAAAACAGTTTCAAAAATAAATAATAAGGCCACTGATCTGTGCAGGAATCTAAGAATATCCAAACAAACTATTCCATCAATTCAGCTGTGGAGGCAGGAATCGCAGCTGGAAGAGCAACGAACATCATCTCAATGGCAAGAATATTTTACAGCAAATATCTGCGCAGCCTGATCAAGAAACAGGAATTGCATTTCCTCCAAACACTGTAACTTCCAGGGATTTCACTTGATTTAGGAGTGTGGCACTTTTCCTCTCTCCCTTATGAGCAATCAGAATGAGAAATCTTCTTCTTGTCCCCGTAGAGAATGGCAACATTGCCTTTATCTCACTAAATTTACCGAGGCGGAGCCGTATTGCTTTGGCATTGCAATCTTAGCTGTTCAGAAGGGCTCCAAGTTATGGAGAGATTTCTCATCATCTTATGGCTAAAGCACTCACTCTCCTAGAAGATTCATCTAACGCTATAGCTGCTCTTCTTAAATTAACCATGGTTCTGTAGTGTGGGTAGCAGAATATGTTTTTAAAAAGCTATAACACAAATTGTCTCGGCATCTAACAACATTAAGGGAAAACTACTTCCATCACTCTGGGACGCTTTCTTCTGTGTCATTATGAGACTTATTATGTTAATGTTTTGCACTGAAACTCTAATCCATCAAGGATCTCTAGAGTGATACTGAAAGGAATAAACAATTAGCTACCAGCTAGAAACATTAAGGTATGAAGCAAAAATGAGAAGTTATGGGAAAACATTCTCCAAAAATATTAACAAGTCTGTTCATATTGATTGAAGAAGCAGAAGAGGTTTTTCTCTGGTCTCCCATAAAATGGAACTTGCCCCATTTAGAAACATATCATTGGAAGGCAGAGAAAAAATACCTCTGAGGATTAATATTAGTATTTGTGTTCTGTATTTTATAAAATATCTCACCATTTCGAGACTTACTAGACCAGTAAAGACACACCAGCAGCAATAGAAAGCTCTGAATGAAACAGTAGCACAGTTAGTAATAAAGCATTGGGGGGATTAGAATTTTAGTCCCCATCAAGATCCTCAAACAACAACAAAAGATATCATAACTTGATTGTGATTTAGCTTGCATTTTTCTCCACATTCCTTCCAGGTATGAATATTTATTTCCTAGCAGCCTAATGTAGAACTGGAATGGAGTTCTATGAAACACAGAAAGAAACGTCTTTTAAAGACTGTACCGCAGCATTTCAAAAAAACAGTTTTGAGGGAAAACTTTGCAGGAGCACTAGCAGTTTGTTGGTTTGTTTAGGCTTGAAAAAAACCCCCAACGTACAACAACACTTGCCACCATGAGAGTAATAGACAGCTGAAACTGCTGTATACAACGTACACGAAAACTACTTAATTTTGACACCAGCTGTTTTGAACTTTACTGAAATAGTGGGTACATGATTATGAGTTGTTTAATTGAATAAAGACTGGCTTACAGTAGCAAAAGAAATGGCAAATAATTATGTTCATTTAATTCACTTGGGATTCAGCTTGTTTTCTGCTTCCTTGATATTAATGAAAAGAAATCTAATTTGTTCTACACCGCAAGATATGTAATTTAGATGCTTATTAATGCACAGTACTGGTGGCAGCTCTCTGACAAATGTTGTCTTTAAAATGTTTGTTTTGTGAGTCAAAGAAGCTATAAGTGTAACAAAACAACATGCTTTGCAAAGCATGGCAAAGTTGGAAACAAAAATCGCTTCTCACTGTGAGTGGGCAGATTATCATAACTTGGAATGAGATCTCTTGTAGCTGCATAATCTTTACAATATACACATAAATACAATATTTTTTAACATTTATTGTAAATCACGCTTAAGAAATGTGACCAAACAGCCCTTTTACCATCTGCAACATCTCGTAACATTGCACGTACCGGACACACAACCACAACCTCCTTGGAAAAAATCTTAGTAGTTTTTTCATTTCTAATTATTTAAAAGCTATCCAGGTCTGTTCTAACCAGGACAATCCTACATGACTCTGCCTACGTCCTTGCCACTCTAGAAAATGCTTCCATCACTTTGAACATTTTTTGCTGCACGTGTAGAAGTAATACTGCAAGCATTGTAAACATTAGCTGCACCACAGGTTTAAATAATAACTACCAAATAATGTCTCGAAACTAAGGAAATGGTGAACAACTAACACTGAAGATCCAGCTTGTGTCACCCAGTAAGAGAGAGAAAAGAACAGTATGACATGAGAGTTCCTATGATCATACACAGCTAAGTCTGAGGAATCAGAGGAAATAGATTTCTTAGAAAATGCTTAGTTCACAACTTTTTTTTTTTTTTTTTTTATTGCTAATGCTAAGAGGAAAGGGAAGATGCAATGTGAAGTAGGGGAGGAGAGGAAAAAAAAAGAAAAGGAGCTCATACCTTAAATACTATCCTAGCTGACATCAGCAAATACACAGAGGTGAGAAAATCTGGCAGTGGTAGGTATGACAAGAAACTTCATCTTCACCTAATCACATCTGTACAAAGTAACTGTAAAACATGACTGCTATTTAATATAGAATTCTGACTGGGAAGAGCTGCCCAAATGCAAACCTGACATGCAAGTCAGTGCAGAACTGATTTCCATTTCAGCCGAGCCTAACGAATTGATTTGGATACAGTAAAAACTAAGAAAAACTTCACAGTCCTATTTGATGTGGCTCCAGGACCTCCCTAGCAGAACTACATCTCCAAAGAGGGACACTGGCCTGTCTGTAGCTGCACCACTAACACGCCCGGAGAGTGTTTTCCACAGAACTGAAAGGCAGGAGGCACAATATGCAAGTGCTAATTTGATACAGAGATGAACACTGACTGAATTAAGCCACACAGACCATTTCATTTTGGAATAACCTGAAGCAAACACATTAAAATATATTACCACCACTTTAGGTCTGTTGTTCTGTGAGACAAAATGAAATGACAACATTTCCTACAGGGTCAAACACCATTTTCCCATCAGAAAGTTGGTTCCCCTTATTCTTCTCAATTAACTTCTGTAGATGTCAGTGCACCCATAGCATGACCCTCAGGAAGGGCTGATTCCTGCAGCTTTGCACAGAATAATCACAGTATTATTATTGTTATTTGTTCAGTATCTATTCCAACGACCTCTGCTCTCAACTAAAGCACAGGCAGGCACATCAATTACATGAGTTTCCACATGATCTTTGTGTTGGACAATCACCAGTTTCCTTCTAGTCTTAGTTTTAACATACTTGCAAATTACATATACGCCAGCACAATTACTTGGTGGCTGTATATTTTTATCCTGGGGGGGCGGATAAACTATGTTAAAGGGGTTTTATTTAAGTAAGGTGCATCACAAGATGAGTTTTATTTTTTCCCCATGAGTTTTTGTTTTCAAAGCAGATAAGAAAGAATAAAGATTATGAGGAAATTGCTTTTTTTCTTTACACTCTTGGAGGGTCTGTGCTTGTCTCCCATTTCATTTTCCTGATCACGTCATAATTTAGCTGTCAGAAACCTAAATGAGCAATATTTTGAGGCAAATGCATGTAAAACCAGAGTAAAATTATTACTATTTCTTACTACTTTTTGGCTATTCCCACAAACATTTTAACGTTCTTCATTATACAGCTCAGGAAGAGTTACACTTACTTGCATTTTCTGCCCATTTGTTTTTCTGGTGTCATGTGGGATATGGATGTCTGTGTTAATTGCATTCATTTTCATAGCAGATTTTGTGTAATTGGAGAGCTGTTATAGATTTTACCAGATTCTGATTTACCTTTTAAAGGGTGCATACTCTGGTCAGTTGTGCACTGCATTTCATTAAGCTTATGTACATAAGGTGAGTTACACATTCCTTGAAGCAGAGAAGAATCTTGTTATCTCTGCCTCCAATTAAATTAATTCTGCTCTGTATCTGAATGCAGTCTGCATCCCACAAATATCCACAGAGGTCACTTACTCTGTGTGGAACTCATGGCAGGCCTTGAACACTAACCTCATTAGGTTTTTGCTTGGAAAGAGTTTATATTCCAGCAGGCGTGTTTTGAAACAGAGAGGGTCTCTGAACACGTGCTGTATCATGCCTGACCTGATGTCTCTCGTCTAGATGTTCTCCTGTTTGACCTAGTACTAGTTGACCTAGTAGTTCTACTGTTGATCCCACACCAGTGGGATTAAAATCATGGCTAGTTTCCTCAGTCCAGAAAATTCCAAATTAGTACGGGGCAGTGTGCTACAGGAGTAGTTCAAGCCCACTAGCTTATATTAATATCTGCAATATCACATCTACGCTTCCCTTGGCTTCCTGCACAGTGGACAAGATGTGTTATTGCAAGTACTATTCCTGATAATACCCAAAAGCTCCAAAACGTCCACACACGGCAGGGGAGATATATATAAATAAATCACTTTTCCCCTACTGCTTTTGTCGTTAGGGAATTCCACCTTTTCATGAATTACACCAGCAATTTATTTCCAATGGTATCTTAGTCTTCCTCAAAGCTATTTCTCCCCATTTAGGAACATCACCAATACTCAGGTAGCTGCCTACATTCTCATCTTGTCAAAGAGCCTCAGAAGATGGCACTTTTCAATCTGGGTTAAGGACTCAAGATACACGTTTCCACAAGATTAGCCTACACAGCAACAAAAGTTGAAAACAACAATTAACTTCAGTGCTGTTACCTTCATTCTTCTACTACTGAGCCACAAGTTATTATTGCAACCCAATTTCCAGCTAGATCCACAAAATGCGATGGACTGTGTTTCTAAAAAGAAAAATGTATTAAGTGGTTGAGGTGGAAGACACAAAGGAATTTTTCTTTTGCACGAACTAATTTCTTCATTTTCAAGGCCCGTCTTGAGATTCCATCCAACTTCAACTATACTGTGCAGTACAGAAATACAACTGGAAACATCCCTAAACGAATTCTCGGTACTCAGCCATCCACTTTGCTAATAATGCCTTTAAAACAGAAATCATGCTACACACAACATTATTTCCTCTAGGGTAAAGACCTTTTTTTTTTTTTTCCCCCCCTCAAGACACTATCTCACAGAGCTCAGCAAGGTTTAATTTATCTCAGTCATCTTTTTAAGTTAAATCAAGAGTTTGTAAAATGTGCTTTTCGATCAGTGCCTTGATTACTCATATTATTAGAGTTAGTGCCGGAAACAAGATTCTTGGCATTCCAGTTACGACTTGTTTAGGAAATTGATATTGGCATTTTCTGCATCATTTGCTTTTTCTCCAGTGAATTACTTCCCTGTCTTTGAATCTCCTAAAGAAATTTTAACCTTACAGGAGAATAAAACTAATTAAAAACACTGGCAAATTTAACTTCAGGCAGAGTCTGAGCTTCCTCTTAGAATTAATGTACCTATTGATCTGTTAAAATAATAAACAGAAAGTTGCAGTCTATCACAGAAAACAGTAAGGTGTTTGAGGTCAAACACTAATTTATCCTTTAAGGGAGAGCATAATGTTTCTTATATTTATAGGTTAACCTGGCAGATTTCCAAGATAAGAATAAACAGGAATTAGGTCCTATGAAATACACAAGGAAAGAAAAAGTCATATGGAAACAAATTCTTTTTTTTCTTTACACAGACAGAAGCCTGTGATTTTTCAGGGGCGATGGATAGTGTCCATTCTTTTTAAGAATATATTTTAAACTATTTAGTGACTGTTTTGGTTTTTTTTTTTTGTCTTTTTCTCTGGACCATGGTAGTTAACAATTTATTTTAATGTAGCTCTGCAATGGGCCTGTGAACATTTGTCCCCTTCTCCAAACTTTCCTGTCTGCAGGTGCTACTATTACACAAGTTAGTAAGAAAAAGACTGTCTTAAAGTTTTCAATATCAAAGACAAACCAAATCAATTTTAATTTTTCAAGAGGTGAAACTGCTGATGCAGAAGGTCATTAAAATACTCTCTGCTCCTCAGGGGCACAGGAGCACAGAAAAGAGGTTTTCACAAAATGATGATCACCGAGATTGAGAAGGTAAAGAGAAAGGAAGAGTTTGTGTTGGGGAGGGGGCACTGTAAATAGTAACAAAAATTACATTGTCTTTGCTAGTCACGTTACCAACTATATCCACTGACTAGACAGGTGCTATCCCAGCTATGCTAAATCTTCCATAATATAGGAATTTATGATCAAAAACTCTGAAATAAAACTAATATTTGCTGTTGGCTCTCCTCTGCTATCACCACTCTGTACCTCAGCAACATTTTAATTTTAAATAAAAAAAAAAAAAAAAAAAACAAAACAAAACCAAAGCTGTTATTTTTGTTTCAACCAATTCAGTCAATGGTTTCCCTCTGGTACTTTTTCCTCTGGAATATTTTTAACAGTAATTACCACAGAAACCTATTCAGCATTATTAAAATTCACGTTAGATATTACATCAACTGGAAGCAAGAAAAGTAGCATGTAGACAAAACCACAAAAACAACATCCAAGAGAAGAGCAGGGAATCCGGAACTGACATCTATGATTTAGATGTGGGCAACATTGGACCACAATCTGCAAAGATGGCATATAGCAATTTACATATTAATTCTTCTGGGAATCCTTTGGAAAGCTTTATCAGCAGAGCTGCCATTCCCCCGGTCTCCTTGGATTCTGCGTAGCACCCTTGAATTTGTATTGTCTTGATCAAAACAGCTTGTGTGACTAGATTACATATTCATCTCGATTTGAAGTCAACCTAAAACCATCAGCTTGGTTTATTTATCTTCCCTTCTTTGTCCTTTTTCCTTCTCTGTCTATTCTCTTTCTCCTTCATTTGACTTTTCTTTAGCAAGTGTCAGGTTTATCCAGACAGGACCATCTTTTGCAGCACTGCTCTGATCCTGTGACCGACAAGGCAGTAGAGAGCATCGACCTAAACTATTTGATATTAATTCAAGTTTGTGAGGTTGCACAATTTCTGATAAGACTGTGAGCTGAGCCCACATTTCTCCAGCAGCAGTACTACAGTACAGATGGAAATTGGTGTGTAAATGCCTTGAAAGTGAACGAACCAATTCTCAGATGTGGAACTAATAATAAAAGAACGATACCCGCGCTGAAGTTGTTAACACTGCTGTAATTAGTATTTTAACAATCGGAGTCACTATCTAAATTCCAGTAGTTGTCTTTTTGCAGTTATGCTGATGAACATTGTCAGGTAAGCAGTGCCATATGCTTCCAGTGAAATGCTATTTTCTGAAGTTGTCTTGCCTTCAGTATATTACAGTGAATGTTGAAAAGTAGCCTTTCTAAAGCAATTTCTAAGCTATCAACCTTATGCATTATTTTAAGCCTTTTAAAATGTAAAGAATTTTCCCTCATCCAATATTTAATCGGAGTATATTTCTGAGAAGGTATCCCACAGGATTTCTTAGCTTTCACGAATGAGCAGTATAGCAGAGTGGTACCTGCATGCCTGGCCTTCCATCTGACAATATATTCTTTAATGAAAAAAATAAGCTAACTGTACAAGTTCCTCAGGCCACCTTCTACATACAACATCCCTCTTCTGTAAAAAAAAGAATGAGATGTGTCTTTTTGAAAGGTATCCCTGGTGTGAAACTATAGCTTGTCCCTTGGAATAACAGCCCTGCCCGAGAACATAATGACTGGTTCCTCTAGTTTGGCTTCATCTGCAAACTGCATTTGAGTGCGCTCACCAACCTCCACCGGCTGACTGCTATGGATGCTAAACAGGACAGGGCCCAGCTCAGACACTAGCAGCACCCCACCTGGTACTTCAGCCAGACAGAGTAGGATGGATTGGCCACTGCACTCTGAACCTGGCCGTACCCACTTATTTGTCCGTCCATCCGAATTGCAGCACATGAACTTGCATACAAGTGCATTGTGAGAAACAGTGCTCAACACCTTGCTGAAGTCAAGGTAATGACATCCACTGCTCTCTCCTTGTCCACAAATCAAATTATTTTACTGTAGAAGTTAATCAGGTTGGTGAGGCACAATTTACTCATGATAAACCCATCCTGACTGTTCTAAATCACCACTCCTCCTCCAAGTGACCAGAGGCACCGATTCAAAAGGACTCAACCTGTGATCTTCCTTGGGACAGACATTATGCCAAGTTACTTTCTGTTACCTTCCGACATCAGTGACACAAGCACACCTTGACTAGGAGATATTTTAATATTATATAGCTGAATTTGGCCTGTCTAGCTCTGAAATCAAACTCAGAACTCACACAGTCTGATGACTTTGCTGTAATTTTTCAGCTCTTGAACACTCAAGCTATTTGTGAACTAATGAAAGCTGCTACTGTGTTAAGTGACAGGACGTCTCTGTTAAATGCTACAGTTATATTAAATATTTTTGTTAGCCATTAAATGACAAAACTGTGATGCTTCTAACTACATTTCAATCAGTGTGACAAATATATACAATTCTGAATTTATTGTGTTATGATAAAGTCATTCTGAATGGCTAAAAGCAAAATGCAAATCTGTCATCAAAGCCAATTAGGAAACAACGTTTCTCTAACTACATATACAGATTTTGCATAAAAGTCACATGAAGATCAACTGTCATTCTACAATATCAAAATCCATCAAATGACAGCATCTTCCATCATCAACTGTTTGGTATAATGGAAATAGAGTCCCTGGAATACAATGCTTTAGCAGGATAAATGACTCCCATTTTGGAAATTAATGTCTCAGCTTCACCTCAACGTTTATTTCTTATGAATGCCAAGAGGATGCCAAGACATTCATCTAGCAGTGGGAGGACATTATCCTGTTGCAACATTCTATTCTGACATTCTCTCTTAAATCATCCAAAGCCTATTATCAACATCCCTGATCTAATTTCCAGAATTCTTACACCCACAGCTTAAAGATATGCTTCCATGGATATAACATTGTAACTTCTAAATAGCACATGGGAAGATCCCGAGATGAAAAAAAGAGAAAAGTTTTCTACCTTTTTATAAAAAAAACCCCCACATGCTGAAATGCAAAGCTTCATCTTGCACTAAGTACACTGTCTTAGAAGCTACTGATAAGATGGAGGCTTTTAGAGATGTTACATCAAAACTGAATGCTTTCCTATTTCATGGCCTTCTGTCCTTATCCAGTGTCCAATGTGTGAGATAAAAATAGGTCACACTTCATTTTTAATGTTTGATTCAAATAAGGGCCAACATCAAATTTTTTATCTGTTTGGTAAATTTTCTTTCTGAATGCTGATATTTGTTCCTCCTTTAAGTTCACAAACATAAAATCTCCACGTATTTATTTTACTGCTGCAAAGTTAACTCAGGGAAACATTCTGTGAACTCATAATGGTGGTCCCATCTGCAGAGACATAAGCAAGAATACAAGTCCCTTGTAGCAGCAAGCATTTAGCTGAATGCTTTCCTCTGATATAAAATACACCTAACTGCAGAATGTTGAAAGTATGCTCAGTGTGTAAAATAACATCACTCATTTCATCTGCAGAAAAGGCCACTGACCTACCCTTTCGTACCTGTCATTTTCAGATTCTGAGAAGCCGGCCTAAACATTCTTCTCACTTCTATTAAGATTGTCTCCAGGTTCAGGGTCAAATCGACAAAATTGAAGGAAAAAGAAAATCTTTATTCCACCAGATACTGCAAAAAAAGATACATCTCCTTTAAGGAAGTGTGTCAATTCTGTTACAGGGCTTATTGTCAAATAGTAACAGAGTTAAAAGTGAGTGGCTTTTGCAACACATATCTAAGCAGAAAACAATCCAAGTGTGCATTGCCTTTTTTTTCTTGACACAGAAGTCAAACAGATGATTTATTCATGAAAAACTTGTAAACAGTAAACACAAATTAGGATCACAACAGAGATATTAGTAAAATGAAAACGTAACAGTCTCCATCTATTTGGAGGCATAGAAATAAAAAACTGACAGGATACAATAAATAACGGCCTTAAGTCCTAATGTTTTCATCCTCAAAAGATACTTTTCTGTTCTTTTGTGCATTAAAATTTACTTTCCATATATAGTATAACTGAAATGTAGAAGAGATGTCTCCTCTCTTTACACTTAGCTGAAAACAACTGCTGAAATGCTCCCTGAGCCTTTTTCTCTGATTGGTTCTGCTTTACAGTTGAAGCTTTCTTTGCTTTAACAACAACATGTTTCAGCTTTCTATGCAAGAACCACATCCCCACTGACAGCATCATCATTAAGGTTTAACTAACATTGTGGTGCAGTTTGTACATAATGAGAGCTTCAGCTACAAGATGCTTTCAATTATTTAATTTCAAATAATTTCACTTCATACATTTGGAATATGTTCAAAATATAATTCATTTCTGATTAAATGTAATTCTACAACTGTCATATACACGAGACAAAAAAAAAACCAAAAATAGTGAAACATGAAAAAATTGACCAAATTGAGGAAACATGCTGCCATTGAAAATGATATCAAGACTTCCACCTGACCTAAAAAAAGTCCTCAAAAACTAGAGCCTGGCAAAATTAAGAAAACTTCACCCTAAGTTTTTGATGTTGTCAAAAAAAGAAAAAAAAAAAGTAATCTGAAAAGTGAATAGATGTGGTGGTGCATAAAATGTCAACATCAAACCCATTTTCCAAGTGCTACAGTAACCAGCAAGATGGACAGAAGAGGTCACATCTTTTGCTCCATGGATTGAAACATGAAGCACCCATGCCACTAGAAAATCGTTAACGATAACGACATTTCAAAACCTGCTCTTCTGCATAAACATCCCTCCATAAGCTTTTTACAACACAATTATAAACTGTGATAACCACCCCCCACCCCCCCCCGGGATTTGTATTTGGTTTATAAACTGAATAGTTCCTGTATTCATATTCATTTCTACATTGTTAACCAATAACTGACACAAGCAAGACTACACTTGAAGAGCCCTAGTAGAGATCTAAAGAATTTTAAAAACTGGTATGTTACAGTTGAAGGTGTCTCTCCTTCCATGAGGATAGACAAATTTCATTTCTCTTGTACTGTAGGAGTCAGATATGGCTGCAACATCTGCTTATTTTACTCCATATATTAACAGCATATACTTTAGTAATTATTTTGGCAACATTCAGTCGCAGATACCTTAAATTCATAACAAGAAGTGCGTGCAGTAATGCATATTTTTGAGGAACAGAAAACACATTTTTAAAAGGGATATAAAAATTCTGGGGCTTGGGGGTTTTTTTTGTTTTTTTTTTTTCTGAGTGTTAATTTTGACCTGTAAATAAATTTTAGAATTTAAATCATTAAAGCTAAGATGCAATAAATAAATACTACTTGGGACAATAAGGTGTTTTAACCTTATGCATCTTTCACATCATCTCCCCTTGGCCTCGTCTTCCTCACACTAAACAGTCCTGGCTCCTTCAATCGCTCTTCATCGGATTTCTTCTCCAGGCCCTGAAGACAGATTCCTATGACAGCAAAATCTAACAGTGGTTTCGTCATAAAACATGTGGACACAAACATTTCTGAAACTAGAAGGGACTGAAACCCACTGATTACATAGCACTGGCAGTATGTTCAGATTCAGATATAGCCAACAAGGGGATGGATAATTTAATCAGTGAACACACAGATCTCCTTGTCAAACTGCAACTTCAAAACAGTACGCGTCTATAATAAACATCTGAATCAGATACTTGAAGCACGTACAGGATACACATAAACGTAGAGGAATACGCTAGGGTTGGAAATGGCTACTTTGCGATCAGCTATATCATTCAGCCCCTTCCCTAACACCGAGTAAGAACCGCAAAGCTGGCACGTGTAACCACATTCCCCTCTGCAACACTGGGAAGCCTTTAGTGCCCAACTCACCGTGTTAAGTATTTATATACATTTTCAGCAACTCAATGAATGCAAATTGTTCCAAAGATGATTTGTAAATGTTTCCCCCTAATTTTCAAACGCTGTATAGCAGTACTATGAATTATACGGGTAATTTTGTACTATAGCTCAAGGAAAATAGACAATATGTTTGTATTAATTCTGTTCAGATCAATAGGACCTGAATAATAACTAAACCCATAAAGACATAAAGAGCCTTCAGGGAACCTATTTTTACTATTAGGAACTGCTTTTGAAACTAATTTAAACATACAATAGACAAACCATTAAATTTCTGGGATTCCTGTTAACTGCCTTGATATATATTTTACATTTTTAACAGTTCTCACAAGGACAAAATTAAGCACTGGTTATCCATTCTTTGGAGTATAACCTAAGATGTTTGTCCAAAATATCTAATTTGCTCGTACACATGTATTTCCTTTTTAATGAAGTATTTTCTGAAGTATATAGAGGCACCTTAACTTTCATGTGCAACGTTTACTGTCTGTGAGACTAATAACAAAGCATTAAAATCAATAAGACTTAAAATGTATAGATAAATAATACCTCCTATATTGTGTCAAAAGGTGTAGGTTACAAGTAAAATAATTAAAAAGAATCATCTCAATTGTTCAGTTATGTATTCTGTTAGAACGCTGTAAAACACACTTAGGTACAGCAGAATTAAACCTAAAACTCCATTCTGCATTCACCTTCCTATTTTTCCCAGTGAGTTTTTTTCTTCGCGTCAGATTTCATTTATAGAACAGGACTCAGGGCAAGATACCCACCACTTAGACTTACTGCCACACCTGTCGTGCTCAAATCTTCCACAACTCCAGGCACTACATTCATGACTACAGTATACTGTGCATTATAAAAATATCATTGACAATAAGGATTTTTTAAAAACTTGCTATATTTTGTTGCTTGTCTTCTTCTTTCTCCCTCTTCATGAAGATTCCATTTTTTATTCTTCCCCCAGTTCAAATTATGTATTTGCTTATGCCAATCTAAATATGTTTTCCATTCACTTCTATCTGTTGAGTCTTCCCTCACACTTCACCCGGTCACTTATTCAGCGTAGAAAATCTGCTAGAGTTTTTGCTGCTTCTGAACATCTCCTCTCCCATTCTCCGCTCATTCAAATATTCTGCTCACCACAATACCCAGCTACTGACAGAGAAACAAAGCAGATCACCCGCTACCCAAAGCAAAACTTTACCCTTTTCTGGGGCTATTATTCACGTGGTAAGCCAGATGCTCTGCTGCTTCCACATACTGAGGTTTCTTAGAGGGATGCATGTTAAAAATGAAGCCTAAAGGCTTCCTCTAAGTACCAGTAAAGCTTGTTAAATCTCTCCAATTGCTAATTGACAAAATGAAAATATTGTCATCATCTTTTCCTTCACCAACCTCACTGCTGCCATGACTGGGGAGAAGGAAGCCTGCCATTGGTGTTTGGGCTCTTCTCCAACTCCTCCTCTAGCACATCTCACAACACAGATGGGATTTTTCCACGTAACCGCAGATTGAAGCCAAGGCGCTTTTTGCTGGGTTCCTTCATGCTGACAGAAGTTTATAAAGCACACTTTGGTGATTTTAACCAGAGAAAACTTATGCCACAGGCAAAACAAAGTGTTATTGAGGGGAACTTGTTTAGCCCATGCCAGAGGTCAGGGATATTAGGGCCCCAGTTGTAAAAAAAGGAGCAAGTCTGCATAATGGGATGGCGAGTGTTTGGGGATACAGCACCTCCGGTAGCACAGCCACATGCGCAACTCTCCCCTCTTCCTGCTCCTAACACTTGGCTCCTATTTTCTTGGAAGGAGGAATCTAACTCTTCATGAGAAAGGCTGCAAAATTCAATTCTGTGAAATTTTTGGAAGATAGTGGGATGGCTCTAACTTCAGTCGCACTACGTCTTGAATCCATGAGCAACTGTGGTACTGGGTGTCTGCAGACTCTAAAGGGAAACATCACACCGAACACACTCAATTTTACATGTAAATTTTTCTGTTAAACAACATGGACCACAAAATTCCTAGTGTTCAAAAAAAAAAAAAATACCCTACAAGCAGCTGTCAGATTACGCAGAGTATTTGGTGGAGTGTGTCTTTTATATTTATCCTGCATAAGCCTCACCATGAATCACATTTCAGCAAAAATCAGTAAAAGCAAGCTTGAAACAAATAGTCAACAGGAACATCAAAGTGCAGAGTAGCAAGAGCTTGCTCTTCTGAAGTTAGCAGTTTTCATTACTTAAGTACAGTGATGAGAAATATAAGACAAAACTGTATCAAAATCAGTTGTAGTCGTGTAAACTGAGAACCACGAGCGATAGGCCTGGGAATGTAAGGTGGTCAACTACAACACATTTGTACTACACAAATGGCAACAAAGTCTTAGACTGTAAACTTAAGTATTAAATTTCTGTCTACTGTCTTCATTTTAATAGACATAGAAAGCTGGTATTCACTGATGCTTACCACTGCAGGAGGTTATGGGTATTGAGGGGAAAAAACCAAACCCAACCAAAACACACTCAAGTGTTCAGACTGTGAAATGAATTTGCCTGAACTTTGGTTAAGTGTTGAACACAGAATGCTAAAGCTCATAGTTTTATACAGACGATTTGCCAGCTTTGCATTTGGCGGGTGAAGGAAAACACAAACCAGGTCACAGCCTAACAATGCTGTAGATGATCAAGTTCTAAACAAACAGTTGCGGCATCCCATGAAGACTAAACATGGGCCTTCATGATAAACAAAAGAATTACCACAGGATGCTCCGGGGTACCTTCACATTTAGTGCAAAGTAATTATTTCAACGTTAATATTAATATGATGCATATTATTTGTATCACAAGAGCACCAAAATTAAAGCCACGTGAAACTATAACAAGTATTTCTCAGGGTAGATATAAAACCCAAATATTCCAGCATTCTTAACAGGCTTCTCGTTCAAAAGTCCCATTGTGGAAACTCCATTCACTTAGCAACCTACATAGTTGGTTCTGGTGTTGCCTGAATCAATGTACTAAATGGGCTGCAAATTACATTAAAAATTTTACAACCATTTTAAACAGTTCTCCCTCCTCCTCCAATTAAAGATGAAAGCATTTGAAATCCACCACACAGCTCTTTTGCTTAAAGAATGTTCATCCATAACCTAGGGCTGACACGCTGAAGAAAAGCTTGCAGAAAGTGTGGAGTTATGACACATTTCCCTTTGAAGCAATGCAAAGGTTCAGATATAGCACTTCATCCATTTTAATAACAGCTTTAGGAAATTGAAGTAGAAGTATAAAAACCACTGTGAAACTTTTAAAATTAAACTTTCTAGTAACCTACAAAAAAGACTATTATACAGCTGTGGTGGTTTTTTCCAAGCACTACCTTCCCCCCTCTACAACAACCTAAACAAACACAAAAATAAGGATTATTAAAAAATGGTTTTTATATCAACAAAACAACAAAAAAGCAAACAAAACAAAACAAAAAAAAACACAAACAAGCCAACAAAAAAGCCAACAACCAACCCTAACTGACACACATGAAATTACTGAGGAAAAAATAAAAAGAAAAAAAATGCATTCCCCTCACTTTTACCCTTTGATTCCTTTTGTACTTAACATACTACTACTGACAATTTTCTCATCTTCCAAGAGCAGCCTTCTCCTGTCCTTAAAATGACCATGAAATAATTATGTTTAGGTGAAGATCCTGAAATGCAATGTTACGTCTTTCTCACATTTCTCAGTACTGAGATAGTGCAGTAGGTCCTGCATTTTAAGAGTAAATGCAGTAAACCAGAAGATTTAAAGACGGGTTCAAGGGAAATGCCGGGGACAAACAGCCATCCTGAGCTTTACCTTCACACAAAGTTAACACAGCTAGGGGTCTGCAGACACAAGCCACAAGGCAGATGACCTGCTTCTTGCAGGTCTCCAGCTTGATCTCCCCAGTACTCACAGCCTGGCTGAACAGGAGCATCTACCAGCACAACCACTAAGTGCAAAACACCAGCTCTGGGTTGGTGCGAGGGGCTCCAAGGCCTGGAGAAGCTGCTTTGCCTCCCACCAGCAAATGGAGGCAGTGAGCCCCCGGGGTGCTGTAGGGTAGCCAGCACTTACCCTGCACTCAGACTCCTGGGGCTGCTCCTCCCCCCTCCCCCAATTCTCCTCCAACACACCTCCCACCTTAGGAAAAGAGTTTAGAAAATACACAAAAATACACACAAGGACTCACCTGCACTCAGCGGGGTCCACTAAAACCCAGGTTCGAACAGCGCTGAGGGCAGCTACACCATGGTGAAGCCCAGAAGATTCCAGGAGCTACTGGGGGCCCCTGCCAGCACTCCTGGCCTCATCAGTGTCCCACCTGATGGAGGAGCAGCAGCCCTCAACTGTTGGAGATTTCCAGCTGACACTGCCTTAAGTGCACCTGGTGCTACTTAGTGCCTAATCTTCTCCAGCCTAAACAGGGGGGGTTGTTTATCTTCATCAAAAACATGTATCAATATCAGAACACTTAATAGCAGCCAGTGCCAGAAGATAGGTAAAAGGAAGTCTTACTTCACAGTCAACCTGATTAGCATAAATGCTCTGTTGGCTGCATTTGCTACACTAATGCTTTACAGCAAAGCCACCAGTGATGGTCCTTCAGGTAACAGAGATAAGCCTTGTTGTACTTACCCCCTTGGGCAGGGAGCAAGTTGTTTATTTCCAAATTAATAGAAACTAAGGATTCAGCATGCACATTTTGCAATATCCATTATCTTCAATGGCATGAAATGGGAGGCTAGAACTGTCCTACTAGAACTGAAACTGCTCCAGGCTCTGTGCTGTAAGCACTGGAGAACGTGTCCCGATTTCTTCATCTCTGCCAACAGCACACTGACACAAAGTCAATTCCCACAACCAACCTGCCATGGACACGGTGAGACATACTGGCTTTTGAGAAGAATGCACGTGCTGAGATAGAAATGTAAGTTAAAGATTCTTCAACTGACTTCTATTTCTGCTTAGATGAACCAAGGTTCCCGTTACCTTGTGAAGTAAATCAGAACTGAAGACATACATCGAGCCTTCTGGAAACAAAGATGTTTTGAAATATGGTTTGTGAATGTTAAGGTTCTCCAACACTTAAGTCAGAAAGAGTTTATAAATTGCCACAAATACTTCACAGCTACCTAGAAAGAGTAAATTAATTTCTTACTCCTCAAATATCCATGTGTTACATATCTTTGGTTTACGCTGAAATGAGCCAAGGATACTCTATGGCTTCCAGAAGGTGCATACACTGAGGGTTTTTTTTGTTTTGGTTTGTGTTTGGTTTTTTGGGGGGGTTTTTTGGTTTGTTTTGGTTGGTTTGTTTGGGTGGGTTTTTTTAATAATTTCTTCACTGCAGTTATTTATTCAGAATATTCCAAATATTCTTCATGTTTTAAATAGTTTTAACTTCTTACCCCTCTGAAATTCTTTGGGTGAGAAGGAAATGCCTTCTTCCAATGAGCTTGGGCTTTTGCACACAGATGAAGTGCTATTTTGTTACTGGTGGTTTTGGCACAGAACACATTCTGCAAGGGCTTCCACAACAAATTCCTCACAGCATTCACCTGCTTGAAATTTTCAATACAGTTATAATCACCTCTGCAAGCAGTCAGAAGGGATTCACCATTATATATGTAAGCTTATCTGTAGGCAATAAAGGTGTTTGCAGGAAAGAATCCTTAGTGGTTAAAACAATACCTAAGGGGTTATTCACACACACACCCCTCCTTACTGTGGTAGTCTGAAAGCAGTCAAGAGGAAATCTGAAAACATGATGCTCTCAAACTTTTTATTCCCCATCCCTAAAAAACCTCACTCTGACTATACAAATCTATGATTTTATACAGAAAGCAATTTGATACAAATATAATGTCTACCTCTCACCACAGCTCTACCTTTAATGATGTTTTTTAAAGAAAGAGGGGTAAGTTCTTACCTTTGGATTCATTGTGTACAGTGGCTAAATGAATTTAGCTTGAACACAAAGTGAAGAAAAGACCTCTGAAATATACACAGTGTCCTTCAGATGACAAGTAAAGTAGTATAGAAAGGCAGCTGTTTCCAACAAATTGCCTATAGAGCAGACAGTTCTGGCATGTACAAAGGAACATACCTCAGTCTCTGATGGAGCTTAATTTGCTTTTGCCTACTGCTAACCTGATTTCACAAGAGTGATTTATCCCACACTCAGAAACATTCTGCTGAGGGAAAATAAAACCATGCCTTTTGGAGGTACTCTAAGGCATCTGAAAACACCAGAATAACTTATTTGCAGATATTCCTTCCCCACAGTTTCTTATGTAAAGACTGGATAGCTCTCCCCTTTTTGTTTTTCTACCTGCCTTAATTCAGACATGGGACAGCTGATAAGACTGAATAGCTGATAATATAAAATATTATTTATTACATCAGTCATCAGAGATGTTAGGTGTTCAGAGCTGAAAAGGCAAGATGAAAAGCTTTACTCCTAGAAATGTTTGGTGACTTAGCTGTTTATATCTACAAAAAAAACCAACCAACCAACCATGAAAACCCACCAAGAAAACAAACCCAAAACACTCCAAAACCCCAACCACCAGAGTTAAAGTTCAGCAAAATGGGTTCTTAAAACGAACACAAGAATCTGCAGGCACACCAGTAACTAAGTCCCTCACACACACTTGCAAATACAAGAGTGCACAAGCAGAACACGAATGTCAGAGTTTAACCTTGCCAACTAACATTAAAAGTTAGACACTTCTCTGTTGACAGTCATTATTTCCGTGTGTTCTAGAAGATACAGAATGCTCTAATTCTTAGCTGGAATAAGTAATTGCTTCTAATCTTTCTATACTTCTCTGGCCTCTTGGCAGCATTACAGTAGTCTTAGCATCATGACACTGTGCTCTCCTGCACGCAGAAGGCCTTGAGCTCTGATTCTCTGAAGTGCGTCTGGAGAATAAACCAGAGTGTGGCTGTGACAGGGTTTATGATCTGACAGCAACCTCCAGTCTAGGAAATCACCAATATGGTTTGACAGAAATTAATCGGCGTCGAGCTGTTAACCCAGTACTTTTGTGACCAGCTCCCTCTTTCTGTCCAACACTGAATGAGGTTTGTATCCCTCCCTACCCTGGTCTAACAGGTATAGGCTTATACACACTCCCAATGAAAATGAAAAAGCTAATAGGAGAAATATTGATTTTATTTTAACCCTTGCTCCAACTCATTTAGCGAGAAATAATGCTGTGCTGAACACATGCCCCCAGCTTTGCCTTTCTAGGTTCTACCTGTCTAAATTAATGTACTGGGAACTGTGGCAGCTACAACAGTATAGATCAGACCACAGAAATACATTTCATTCATTAGGATTTTTCACAACCCTTTGCTTAAGGCTATCTCCCTTCTTCTATGTTTTGTAGAGGAAAGAAAACACAGGTATCGTGGGGTACTATGTGAAATGTGATTCTGCCACGTCTAGCTTCCCTGCACTTAAAACTCTGTCTTGAAACTCCGCACTTAAAAGACTGTCATTAATTAGCTTTAAGCAGCCAAACTGATACCTTTTAACTGCAAAAGAGATGGAAGAAAAAACTATGCTTCAAATGTGTTTCCAAAAGAGATAGGAGAGCTGCTACAAAGTCACTTCAAAAGGTACAGCTAACCTTTTGGAGCATTAGCTAAATTTGGATTCACTCTTATGACTTGATATAGGAGCTTTTCACTTTGATGCCATTCCAACGTGGTGTTCATAGAAACACCATTATAAAGACAAAGGCTGAAATTTTCAAAGCTATACAGGAACCTGGACTGAATTTTTCCAAAGCTGCTGTCCCTCAGGATCAAAATTCTTTGTGGAAATCAACAGGAGTTGTAATGCATTTAGACACCTCTGGCTATCTTACTACTCATTCAAACCAAAATGAGTGAAATTTCATTTAAACCCACAAGACTTTATGATTTTCAGCCTAAGGTGTGCCTACGATGGCTTTTATTCTTTCTGACATAAAGTTTCTCATTTTTCCTGTGGTCGGTTTGTAAATTGTGCCAAGAAACATAACACAAGATGACAGAAACACTAAAAACCTTCAATAGTCCTACTTATACTGAGCAGATTACTTAACCATTTTTATTATTCATTAAATGCAATACATATTTCTTATTATTATTTCTATTTAAAGGTTTCAGGAAGTGAGAATAGATATCTGAGGATTTTATGACACGAATATGCATTTCAGTTCTGCCAGTCGGTGCACAATCAATTCAAATGAGACTACTAGAAGATACAAATAATCAAAATAATAACAAATATAGTGGTATCTTAAATACCGGCAAAATAACCATAATTTGATTGCCTGTCTGGGCAATGTTTACTGGTTTTTTTCCCAGGTCTTTACCTTGATAAAAGCAAATACAAAACTCCTAGAGAACCCTCTGTAGAGAAGGTACAGAATGAGCGGGTAAAGATCCTTGGAAATGAATCTCTTTAGCAGTTAAGAAAATGCTACAGTAAGCAGGAGATGCTGTTTAAATGCTTTATAGTCAAAAGATGCATTTTAGATAGGCATAGATATGTAAACTTTGGTTTTGTTATCTCTTCCTTCAGCTTGATATGTACCTTTGCATCAATTAAGTTTTATTTTGAAAAGGCTGGGGTTTACAGCGATTTGACTGTGTGTGTCAGGCTCCAAGGAGAGTTTAGTGACTGGTGTTGTGACTTCCTGCATTGTTACCTGGGAAACAGTGATGCAGCCTAGAAACCATGACTTGTTCTTGTGGTGGTTCTTAGAAGAGAAGAAAGGTAATACAGCCAAAACCAGAGGAAATCTATTTAAGTCCTCTAAATCCACTATTCTCAAAATACACTGACATTTGTCAGTGAGAGCTGTAAAACCATATGGACGGTGTTCTGTAATCCAAGTATCTTTATTATATTAAGTTAGAAAACTATTTACATGTGAAAAAGGGAGAGGGGAAAAGTTGGTCTTACCAGATTTTATGTAACCCTTTATCATTTGTCCTTGTTATCCTATTCAAGCGCTTGTTTGGGGTTTTTGGCTTTTTTTTTTTTTTGTACTTCAGCCCATTTCTTAAAGTATGTTTCAAGAGTGTTCACTGGGATGTGGGACCTGTCGGAAAACCGTGAATAGCTTATACTAAAAAATGTGTTCCATGTGAATGATTAAGTTAGTACTAGTTTAAAGCTGCTTCACAAAATCTCCAGCTTCTGCACCAGTACTGTTAGGAAAGGTGTGACTGCATAAAAACAAAAGGGAATTTAAATGCAATGTCCTAATTCATTCCCTTGAAGACATTCTAGCAGCCTAAAAACTTGTCAGAATATTAATACTTCTTAAATGACCTCACTACTGGAGTTTCTACAACATTTTATGTTACTCTTCTTTGCTTTCAACTAAAGTCCTCTTGGAAATACGTCAGCCTGAAGAAAAGCATAGTACTGTAATACTCTATGAGATCTATTTCAATAAAAACAAAGAAAATCATTCACTTTATATGAAAGAAAAAAAGAACGTAATGGTTTTAGCAACTCTACTTAGAATGATATCAATGTTATTCTTTTTCCCCTCTATAATTTTCACCTTTGTGAATTATCATCTTTCTATTTTCTGCTTGATTTTTCTCCTATTTAACTTTATTTTCTGCTTTACCTTTCTTTTACGTCTATAATTTATAATCTATCATTCCAAAAGCACAATTTCTTTGCCTTTCTCTATTCTCTTCTGGCAGGCCTAGTATTAGAAATAATAAGAAAATGGGAAGAAGTGTAATGACAACAGCAGGAAGATGATTTATCATGAAGATTATAGACTGATAGGCCAAGTAAGTCAAAACCTGAAAGAAAATATGACACAGTCTCTGTGTTAATGTTTTAGTGAGCTCCAAATGTTACATCAGAAAAATTATGACAAGCGATAATTGACAGTATTAGCATGGTGATAAAGCTAACTGGAATTAGGATGACAGTATCCTTAAAGCTTACAAAATAGAAAAATGGGATTTGCACAGAAAATAACCTGAGTTATTCGAGACCTCACAGTCAACATGACGGAAATCACTGAGGCAAGCTTCACTAATAGAGGGTCCTGCAACTGGCATTGTGGCAACTGGGAAAAAAAAACAACTTACTGGTCCTCCTATGTATGCTTGAGGGATAGGAAGTGGTAGACTGGGATGAAATAATGGGGTCATCTATTTCTCCCTTGAATCCTACAAGGGCTTATCAGTGGAAGTAGCCTCTACTGTCCTCCCTACTCCTACCCACAATTCTACCAACAGCAACATGTTGGTAGACAGTCCCTTGTCATTGCCTATGCTCTTTTTTGGTTTTTCAGGCTCAAGTTTTCTTGAGCCCAAGTGCTTGAGGGTTAATTTTTGTAACTAATCTTTTAACTCTATCCTCTGTATTCAGTGAAAAATAGGACAGGAAAAACTTACAGGTTGGACTTAAGTGTAAAGCCTCTTACTCTTACAAACTACACAGAGAACTGCCTTTTGGAAAGATTCTCCTGAGCTGGAAGAACTCCTTTAATGTTTCAAACAGAGCTGAACCAGCCAGTATCTCCAAGTCTCCTGCAATGGACTTTAAGTGAAAATTGTGAAACCTTTACCCCTGAATATTATACTGCAGGTGTTTGGCCTTCATCCTTTCATTTTCTGGTAATTCCTAATAAAGGATTTTCTGTTTTGTAAACTTAGCTAAATGAACACTGAACATGTGAGCAGCTGCTGACGGTTTTTTTGAAGCTTTACTTCATAGAGCTAATTCAGTCTCCAGAAGAAGGACGAATAGGGCATCCAGGCAGAGTTATTGTCATCTACGTGAAAGATGCCATGTTCTGCTTCTTCATTTCTCTGAAGCAGAAGCTAATAGTTCTACCAAAGATGTTTAATTGTGTAGATGAACATCTTACAGGCTCAAAGGCAGCAGGTTAATAAGTCTAGCTCACCTTTCTAAAACCAGACTACTACCAGATTCAGAGCTTTATCCACTGTGAGATTTACCAGAGCCCTGGGAAAAGAACTGATGAAGTGTTTATCTTCCTTCTTCTGCAGCAAAGAACAATATTTTGCTGAGGTCACAGAGAAACCTCTCACCTAAATAAAACACTGCCAATGCAGAAGGCCTAGAAGCCGTTAGCATTCCAATCTCTTTTCCTGTCACACAATAGGATAGCTTCCAGAGGGCTGCAGTGTTTCATTTAATACCATTACCCTCAACATCGATACATCAGCGTAACACAAATGATGTAACAGAATCTCTGACTTTAATTTTTGTTATGAAGCCATGAAAACTAGACTGGTGCTGGGCCATCACTCATGCAACAGAGTATAGAGGCCATCGATAGCTGTGCTCATTGTGCAGCCTTCGGTATGCAAACCAAGTTGCTTATAGAATCATAAAGGTTGGAAATGACATGCAAGATTGTCAAGTCCAACCATCTACTAAACATTATTATGACCACTACACTGCTTCCTAAAGTGCCCAATCTAGACATTTTTTGAACCCCTCCAGGGATGGCAATTCCACCAGTTCCCCAGGCGGCCTGTTCCAGTGCCCAACCACTCTCTCCCTAAAGAAATTTTTTCCTAATATCCAATCTAAACCTCCTCTGGCACAACTTAATTTGCTCTCATAGTATCATTAGGTACTTGGGAGAAGACACCCACCTGACTACAACCTCCCTTCAGACAAAGAAGGCATTCGGTACCTCTGCCTTCTCCTCATCCTTGGTGGCAATGCTCCCCTCTGCATCCAGTAATGGGTGAAGATTCTCTTTGGCTCTCTTTTGTTGTTAATGTATTTGTAAAAAACTTTTTTATTATGCTGATTTAATTTTCAGCTACCTTAAAAATAATTAACAAGAAAGTGAACATCATATAAAAAACCCCAAAAATAAGTAATGCAACTTATTTCTGGGAGTCTAAAATGTCTCTGTGCAATAAAGAAGGCTGATATGTCTCATTTTTCTAAAGCACAGTAGTTCATCCTTTTTGCTGCTTTAATTTCAACTACTGTTACTTTGACATTCAGTGCTTTACCCAGCTTAATGTAAAGTCATAAAGTCTAGGAGTATAGTGGAACCTATCAATCCTCTCACTTTTATTTTTATTAATTTGTGAATTTAAAATGAATTAAATACTTATATTAACCTCATAAAAGGAAATTTAATTGGGTTGGGGTTTTTTTAAACTATTTAAACACCACTGAACTCATCTGCTGCCACATCAGCAAGGCTCGAAGAGTTCACAAAAGCCACTGACAGTCCTTGTAAACAATAACTGTTCCTAAAAGTACCACACTAAGCTCTCTCTTCTGCTGAATAAAGCATGAAATAATTTTAATAATGAAAGTTAATATTTAAACAAAAGCTGTAATGCCAGCATTTTCTCTACCAGCAGGGTCTCTCACTTAGTTTCTGCTCTTACAGTCTGTTTATCAAGTTAAGGGGATCCTGACATTCAGGAAATGTTATATTAAAATGTGTGGCTTAGCAGAAATAAAGAAAGTAGTAAAAAATTCAGTTGCAAAGCTGAAAAATACATTACAGGGAATTAGCTCTCAATAGTTGCTAGGATATGGCATTCTAATGATGAAATTAATTACAGATAAACAGAACGTACAGCAATCACAATCTCTGCCATACACTCTTTAAAAAAGATTTTTTTTTTTTAATTGTGTATTCATTGACTAAAGAGCTTTGATGAAAGAGGAACAGCTGAATCAAGAACTAGGGCTGGCTGCATAGCATCGAATATTTAATTGTAGTAACATTCTAAAATATGTCTGTATGGAAATGTTTGTATTAATGTATCCACCCTCTGCAGAAAGGTCATTAAGAGAAACAAAAATCTGAGAGAATGCATGCAACTGCTGTGATACTTTTGTGATGTGTGGGTTGTTTGTGCATCTGCTATACTGCTTGATGAGGCTAATAACCATTTTGCCAAGGTCCCCCTGCATTCGTACAGAAACGCTTTTATTTATTTGTTATTCGGTGATGAGAAGAACACAAACAAAAAGACAAACCTTATTCTCTGGAGTTTACAAACTAGAAGGCAAACTTCAGCTTCTTTTAGTGGAATAAAAAAAATATATAAAAACAATTACTACAGTTTTTAAATACTAAGGGCTCGCTACATTTTTCATGTTATGAATTTTACATCACTTAATGGTTTTGAAGCACTTCTCATCAGGGAGCTAGTAGTCATCAGAATCTCATTACTCAAGCAGTCAGCATCCTGATTGCTATCATCCAACAATTTACTAAATCAGATATGAACATTCAGTGAGCCACTATCATGTAAGTGGGAGCCCTCAGGGGAAACTACCCTTGCTATTCACTATATACAGAAGAAATGTGGTGGTTTTTTTTTTTTTTTCCTTTTTTTCTATATAAAACACTCAAAGGTTTCTGAGCCAAGGATTTATAATGCATTATATTTTATAAGCAATTGGGTTGGCCAGCAGCTGCCAGAAAGATTAGACAGTTGCATAATCATAAGGAAAATCTAATCAATTCCTCAGCTATTACCAATTAATTTCAGGAAGAGCTAAGAAGAATTGTAAAGAAGATCCAAAAAGAAAATCTAAAGGATAAGACAACATAAAAGAATAGTAAGTAAAACATAAAGAACAGTATGATTTGTCTATTCATAATAAATTACTTCAGATAGTTACAGCTAAGAGGTAGCTATATGTCTGAATAAAGCACACCTATAAAAGCCCTGCTAACAAAGCTTTACAACATGATATTTAGCTACAGCAGATAAAAAGGTCAGAAAATAACCATAGTATCCTGAACATATTCTGCATACGGATCTAATTCTGGTCTGAATCTGAAAGTTTCTGCCCCAGAAAGTGGTTTACAGGGCTTTCCCACTGCATCAAGGGAGGAGTATTTGCTGCTGTCCTTAATATGCATGGCTTACACTTACCTTTGGTTTTAAGACAACTCAGTTTTCTACCATATTCTACTAGATCTTTAATTGCTCAATAACCAGTATCCTTCCAAAATGTCTTGATGCAACTTGTAGCCAGCCCTTACTCAGCTGTTTCCCAATGTAATTCATTCCTTCTGTCAGCCATCACCACATAACACATGTGCTTTGGCTCTTAGGAGAATAGAAACCCAAAGTAAACACACGATATAATTCACAAAGTTATTCTGATAAAATGCAGTTATGGAAATGCCATTCTCTTTAGTCAAATATAAGAAGGTCCTAATGGCCATCTTAAGGACAACATCCTTCTTACAGATCCTATAGTCTGTGGTCTTACTCTACGTCTTAGAATATGGAATCTGGCTACTTGTGAGTCTGGCAGGATCTGTTTGAACCTTTTTCTGTTACATACCAGGTCTCAGGACATATGCAGAAGAAATTTTCCTTTTTAAAAATACACAGAAATTTAGCTTTGCCTTGAAGAAAATCACAGCCTTCAACAGCTACCAGTTTTCAGAGAAGCTGATTGAAATACAAAATAATATTGTGAGAAAGATCAAGATTATCATGTCCCAGAAACTGGGCTGAACAGTTCTTGCATCTCCCTGTTGATTCGCTTATTTGCTGAAAAATTCAGATTCTCAGATCAGAAGTTGCAAATGTGATCCATTTTGTCATCAAATGCAAGAGAAGCCTATGACCCAGTCCCTGCTCAAATTGAGAGGAAAAAGAGGAGTAAATTGGAATTCAGGTAGACATATAAACACCCTAATGTCAGGCCTCGATCTCTGACACTGCTATTAGCAGAAATTCTTGCATCTGCACGGGCCATAATTTTTAATTGTACAAAAAGGAAAAACAAACAAACAAAAGTACTGATGTTTTCTGTGCCTTTTTTTTTTTGTTGCAAACGTACTTTGCAGAATAAATCTTCATTGGGAAACGCCTTGTCAACTAGAAGTGCTTACAGGCAATGCTATAACCCAGTGCCGCCTTTGGTAAAGAACTATTCTACCTCTCAGAAAAACTACTCGCATCCTAAAAAACACATGCAAACCCAGTGGACTACCAGCAGATAGCAAATACAAGACCTTTCAAATAAGATAGTAAGCTGTTCCCACAACTGAAAGGCCTAAAAACAAAGACCTGTAAAGATTCTGACACTTCAAAAATCAACCCAACAAGGCTGATGCACTCAGGTAACACAGGGCACCAAGACCATGCCACACCAATGTTCTGTACTGCAAGTCGCTCGGATTTTAGTCCTCCATAGATTTAACTAACTACCAAGGAATGACTCAATGCTCGAGAGAAAACTGTCTCAGTAAACAGACAGGAACTTTGGGGTGTACCCAGGTTTTTCCCCTTGCAGACAGAACATGGAGAATGCAATAGCCATAGTTCTAATATCAGGGAAATAATTGTAAGATGCCTGTAAGTACAAGATTTACATTTGGAAAACCTAGAGAGGACCTAATGTTCAAGGTAAGTACTGTGTTATTGAAAACTACGCTGGTTAAGAAAAAGGATGTTAATGTTATAAGTTGTAAAGAAAGAGACTGACATGGCTGGTTTTCCTATTTACATTTCTATCTGATTAAGGTATTTCAGGCAGTCTGCCTTCAAAATATAGGCTCTTCAGAAAGACAGATAAATAGCTCATCTTACAGAATGACACAATAGGACAAACACAATAAAACAAAACATGGTTACATTAGAACTAGATTATACAGTTATAGGAATTGATTCTCTAAGTACCACACCGAAGAAACAGTGGAGACATTCATGACATTTTATAAACAGATATTTTATAAAGTATGTGATGTAAAAATATCTTAACTCACTTAAAAACTTCTTAAAACAGAAGAATGATATCTGTCTTAAAGACAATCAGTTAAATATCCAAACAGCCTCTTCTTAATGCTTTAGATTTTTTTTTCCTGTGTGGTGTCTGGGAAACGGGATACAAAACTGAGAGAAGGCTGCAGTACTTCAATGTTGGTTTGGTTTTTTTTTCATTTCTTGTGATGTACTGACAACAGTTTTCCACAGAAAAGTACTTGTTAAAACAGTGAGACTTCAAATTGCCATTTCTATTCTTCTTATGGAAATTGCATTGCTCAACTTCACACAGGAGATTCCCTTCCATATGCTTTTAACCCTTTAATATGATGAGTTTCAAATCCTTCATAAAATAATCACAAGCAGGCTGAAAGGCATCTTAAGGGATTATTTACTCCAGCTGTACCTCTAAGCAAATATATTTCTAACACAAACTTTTTTCAAAATCTACTTAAAAACTTCCAATAATAGAAATGCCACAATTCCCTAACCCATCTAGTCTACAGTTAATATCTTTAGTACATCAGAGGATTGTATAAAAGTAGTAATAGATCAGAAGTTCCCCTGCTGCAGTTTCAAAATCCTACTCTTTTTCCTAGCTCCAGTAAGCAGAAGAGCATATTCCTACATTTCTCTTATCAGCCCTTTCATGTATCTAAAACTTCCTTTGTTCTGTCTCTTTCAGAGATTAAATAACCCATATTCTTTCTAAAATCAGATTTCTTGCAATCTCTGCCCATGGTTCCTGTTTTCTGGATTTTTAGCTTAAACAGGACACTTATGAAAACTAAAATCACTGTACTTTATACAATGGCTGCAATAAAGGTCATATTAAATATCTCAAAATTCCACTTGAACCTGATAGAAATATTACGAGAATTATCTCATTGCAATTTAGAAACAGTAATCACTGTATATGTTTAATTTGTACTTTGTTTTTACAGCTGCCTTAATGTTTTGATGTCAGTCACAGCATTCATGCAGTTAACCCATTGCACACGCTCATTCTTTTCTCTCTAGCTGTACTTACCATACGATAACTAAGAGGCACCCTAAGAAAAGCCACAATTCCATCAAAGGAAAGACCCCTCGGACCCAGTGTCTTCCTCTAGTTGTAACCAGTAGCAGGTGCTTAGAGCAAGCAAATAAGAAGAGGGAATGCACAGAAAAAGGGAAAAGAATAGTGGTAGAGTTTCCCAGTTTCTGGCAATCTGCTGCCTGGGGACTTCCTGGGCCAAATGTATCAGCACTGTTGAGAATTTAGACAGCAGCAAGCTGATATTTTCTTCTTGGTTTTCATTATTTTCTTTATAATAATTTTATAATTTTAATAATTCCAACTCTCCACATTTCATTGGCTTTTTTTGATCACTATTTCAGGCTGTATTGACACTACCACAAAACGCTCTCAAAGAGCTTTTATAGATGGCAACAGTGACACTGGATCCAAATGTGTCTTCACGTTTCTGACTGGAATCAGTGCTTCAACTCAGAGCTTCTCACTTATGAGAAATTACAGCATTTCTAAATGTCTCTCTTACTCTGATAGACAATAGCCATGACATTCAAAAGGAAGGAAAGAACATTTTTTACACCAACTCATAACAAAACACGCTATGAAGGAATACTGGCTACAGGCACAGTGAAGCATTTCAAACACTTCTATTTTTCCACTCCCACTGCTATAAGCTGTAAGATCTCTGTTGCCTGAAATGGGGAGAGGGAAGGTAACTTTTATAACACATCAACACTTCTTGTTGAACAGAAACATTTTTCTGCGTCACCCATGCAAGATTTTCAAAAGATTCATCAAATTGTCACCTCTAACACCCGGAGCATGACTGCTCTGCTGGACATAGCTGTTCCTAACCAAACAAAGGAAGGGTTTCAAAGGACATGTTTTAAAAGCTGTATCTTTACACAATAAGAGCTAGAGATGCCTATTTAAATACGGAAGCTCCTAATCAAACTTCCTCTGACTGTCTCGGGGGTTTAGTCACTATGATTCTTAACCCTAACTAGATACAGGAAAGAACTGACTGTCATAGAAAATACAGAAAGTATAGAATTAGTCTAGAAATTAAGCAAAAAATAACTGAATATACTAAAATATGCACTCTAAATTAAAAAGACTAGGTACGACACTCCAAAAATGCCTTGAAGATGAAGCAGAGTCCACTGGTCTAGGTCACTACACTTGTCCCCATGGAGGTAAATTCAGCTGACAATGATACTAACATGGGACTAGCCTTCACCCAGTGAGAACAATGACTTTCAGTATCTTCTTATAGTTTGAATTTACACAACCTTAACACTATCCACACAGGCTATGAAATCATACTACGTGGTTTAATAGGCTAAGCTGATTATGTTGACACTTGTGGGGGGAGGAATGTGGCAGGGAGTGGAAAGGTTAATAGACTGCTTTGCTTTAACAAAACCAAATAAAAGTCTCCTTAATTATTTGGACAGCAATTATAAGTCTGTGTTCTGATTTCTGTGTCCACTGTCTTATAAATCTCTATTTCTCATTAGTTGGCGATTAGGTATAGCTTCTGATTAGATATAATTTTGGGATCTCAAGTGCAAGAAGCATAAATCTAGTTAAGCCTTTCATCCTAACAAGAACAATATGGTGGCTTGGAATGTTGCTGGCTTCAGTCAGATTTGAGCCCCAGGGAAGGCCGGCAAATCATTAAGGGCTATGTAAAATGAAGTTGGCAGACAGTAGTACCATTAAGATCTGTCTCTGAAAATTATCCAGAATAAACCCTCTTGTGCATCTCCAGCATGCTTTTGTTCCCCTTTTCACTACCATAGTACATTATCTTTATTTTAGAAACTTTATATCCATTAAATTAGAAAACAATCCCTCTCTGTGAGTAGGCTCTGTGTTCCAGTTGCCTCTAACAGAGGCCACTCAACGGCCAAGTCCTCTATTACAGATGACTTACTCTTCTCCATCCCATGGAAACAAGCAATGAGTACAGGAACTTTACTAAAATAATAATAATAATTTAAATAACAAAATAAATAATATGTTTTGAAGTTAATTTAGATAAATGTGACTACGAAGAACTCCCTGCCAGTAAAAAAAATAGCTTTAATACCTTTATTTTAAATATAAAGTCAAACATCTTTACTACGTGACCTGAAAAACACAGGTTAATGCCATTTCTAGCAAGCATTTTATTCTGTGAACAATTCATTACACTGAATTATGTGTGTGAAGGTGTACCCATCGATGAGATGAACAGCCTACAGTGGTGGAAACCCTCTCACATGCTTTTGACTTCATTACTTCCCCACTCCCACAAATTCATTTCAGAGAGAAGTTTAAAGGAGGAATTTTATGCACTGCTCTTAGCCCACAACTCAAGCAGCTGAGCAATTACTAATTTATGTACTTGTTGAAACATTTACTCTGAAATAACTTCACAAAAGTATGAAGTAACTGGATTACATTTTCAAAGTTACAGCTTAATGTAACTGATTATTTTCTTAAACCATCCATGCAATCCTTTGCAATCAGTGCAGTTTAGATTGAACTATGACTCCTATAACTTATTTTAATTCAAATGTTTTAGATATTTACACGACAGAACAATTACAAAGGCAAACCCTTTATTTAATATGAAAGGGAAAAAGGACTAAAAGTATTTAAATTAGGTGTGATATAAATTCATCAGAAATAGGTCAAAACCTGCAAATTTCCAACCAGCTACAGTAACCAAAACATTATTTTTCCCTTATTAAAATATGTCTAGAGTGTATTAATATTACAGCTATTACTTCTTAAAAGGATGCACAGTTAAACACCTTTATTTTGTACCAAGAGGCACTTAATATTCTGATTACTGACAAAATGGATTTATAATGCTTATTACTTTTCCACTTCTCATCCATATGCTTTTATGTACAATTACTCAATGATATTGATTACTTAATGAAAGCATTTATGTGAATGTTCAGAAATATCCTGAAGAGATAAGGATCTCAGCTATTACTTCATTTCATGAGGATGAATGTGTTTATTTATAAATCCATCTGCATCACTTTGCATATTCAATAAGTAAAGCTAAAATTATGAACCAATAAAGCCAGTAAAATTTGCTATGTCAAATTTATAACAAGAATGAACAGCCACATTTAAACACTAATAATTTCTGCAAACATTTTAAGCAAATAAGTATATGAAAAGCTAATGCTGAGAGCACTTATAAAATTAAGTTCAAATAAGTGGAAATTCTCTGTATGCCTGAGCAGGTCAAGACAAGATTATGTAAAGTTACAAAGTCTGTTGGCTGTGTGAACATGTCACTTATTTAAAAAAAAAAAAGAAAGAAAAAAGAAAATCCTAAGCCACAGACGTGCATATAAACAGTACTGCTTTCATGAGTCTCCAGGTCAAGAAATAAGTAACCTTACCTTGCCAAACCCCTGAATGGTCTCTGAGTAGGGAATTATGAAGATCTAAGTATACAATTGAAGAAATAGGTATCTTAGGCTTTGATATTTTTTAATTCCAGCAAAGTGATCTTAACTTTGTTCTGAACATATGTAGAGATACACACGTCAATATAAAAGAATAGAGAGATCAGCCTAAAAGGAAGTTAAGACAGGAGATGTCTGCAAGCTTCACTTCAGATAGCAAAAGAAAAAAAAAACAATTCTGGATCTTTAAGGCTTCTACTCTGCTTTAAAGCTTTCATTATTTTTATACATTATTCATTTATTTCTAGCAGCACTGAATATCTGAAGGATATTCACTTCCTACTCCTTATTTAAAGTAAGAATGCTTAATCACATTGAACTTTGATTAATGAATTTCAGGCTTTACTCTGCTGATTGTTATTTTTGTATTTTGGCAGCTTGATAAATATTACCATGTACATTTATGGGAAATAATTAACTAAGCCGATTTTTCTCCCTTCTGGAAGTAATTTTGTTTATATGCTTGCTCCCCCCAAACTCAGTCATAAATGGAAGCATAACATTTATCAAAAAGATTGGGCACTATAAATTGTAAAATTAAATATTTAGACATCTTAGTAGAATAGATGTTAACTGTGTCATTGAATACAAGGAAATATCTATTAAAAATACATTTGATAGTGGATATTTTACCCTAACACTAAAAAGCTGGGAAACAAAAAAACTCTTACAATATTGCCAAATTGAAAACCATGCATAATTCAGCACTCAAATTGAATTTTAATCTTGTTATAATGCTTGGGGAAATATTTTATGCTTATGAAGACTAAGGGAGATAAAGAATATTATAAACCCAATCATTGCTTTTATGATCAGTCAGAAATGATACAATAGCTACTAGAAATCAGTTCTTCGAATCAGTCAGTGATAGGAATGGGAAGTACCCCGAACACTACAGATTCACAGCCAAGTTTACAGGATTGTCAAAGGAAATAAAAAAATTGTATGAGGAATTCAGGAAACTTTTTGTCATAAAAGGGAAGACTGAACCCCTTTAAGAGTTTAAAGAGAAGAAGAGGTGAAAGAATCAGCCACCCCTCAGGAGAAGCTGCTGCATTTTTGCACTCTGCTTTTCCACTGAACTAACGTGACTATATCCCTCCCTGCAAACTGACTCTGACTGCATCTTAGAGGGTCTCCTTCAGAAAGCACTGCTCTCTAGTGAAATACTGTTCTTCTTTCATACCCGCCACGAACAAAGGGGATTCTCAGTCTCAGAGCTGTAAGGGACAACACATCCAAAACCACTGCCTTTAGGACCACCCCTGCCAACAAAAAAGCAACCAAACAAAAACCATTAGAGCTGGTGTCAGAACCAAGACTGAATCCAGCAGAAAAAAACCCCAAGCCTGGCATTTCAGTCACAGCACGAAGACACAGGATTTCTTTAAAGCTGTAATAAAGAAGCCCTTCTTAAAGCTAGTTATTTATTCTGAATTTGTAATATTAGTCAAACCACCACAGAACCATCCTGGGATATATATCAAGGACTATTCAATTCACAAATAACCCCACCAAATAAACCACTACTTAGTTTGGCTCAACAGGTCTACCAGAAGCTGTTTGTAAAAAAGGCAGTTGCTTCACCACCTCACCCCCTTCAAAATACTGTGAAGATACCTGCACGGCAACCCAATGCTAGTACATGAAAAGAGCTTTTTACAAGACAAATTTATTTTACGTGTCACAGAAATGTACTCTTTCTTCTCAACTTCCTCCCTAATTTTCATAGCTTTGAACAAATATTTGTCTCAGTTCCTTAGGTACTTATTGGAGTCTTGAACTTATTCTCAAAGCCATTCCTCAACATACAGAGTAAGTCTTCAGCAGCAGGGAAGGATATCTAGCCTTTCTTCTTTGACTTCCTGGCCTAGGTATTTTGTGAGGTCTCTTGATAGTCAAGCAAATTATTTCTACGTGTTGTGTTTTTGGGAAGATCTGTGAACTGGTCACTGTCTCACCCAGACTAGCCTGCAGAGGAGAGTGCCAAGGTAAACATGTGACTCTGGTGGTACGCAGTGAACTTCAAAGCCAGGATACATACTTGAATTAATGGCCTCCAAGATTTCCATGCCTTATAGTTGCCACATCCTGATGCAAATCCCAACCCAGACTTTCTAGGATATTACTGCTGGTTTCAGCAGATGGTTACACATTCCAAAGAATTACTCATGGTGTTAACAGAGAAGAAAATAACACAGAATTGGCCAAGAACATTTTTATTTCTCTTTTACTACTACTTTTGCTCATTCTCAGCCACACTGGAATACTAGTGTGATACTAGTCTCATGCCAGTGATAAAGATTAGCTGGTTTGCTGCAGTGGTTTATTCATTTTGCTTTATAGGTAATTGTATTTTGTTTGATATTTGATTTTTCAGTTCTCCAAGTGCTAAAAATTAGGAAGATAAGGTCCATCAGGAACCTTAGGCCCATATGTGCTGAGCACAGGAAGAAGGTTATGCAGTAAAAATAATTAGACATTTTTTAGAGAGAAGACTGAAAAAAGCCAAGAAACTGCCATCTGCATTTCAGTAGAAGAAATGACAACTAGATCCAAGGCTTGAATCATCATTAACAGAGCAGTGGGTTCAAACAGCTCTTTAATATTTAATTTTGTATGTATAATTTTAAAGCCATTACACTTCTGATATTTGCAGATCTAACAGTCACTTATTTGCTGCAATAACATGGCCGCAATCTCAAAACAGAAGATGCAGTGCTACTCCAGCAACACTGGGAAGGCAGGGAAGGTGGTTGAGATTTTTGGCTCAGATTAAATATTTAGTTGATTTTATTTCTCAAGAGCAGATTGGATGGTTGGTTTTCCCTAAACAGCACTGGTTTGTGTCACACACTTTAGACAGACCAAAAGTGACCACTGACATATTTTATTACTACTTGTTTTTCCCCGTTAGCATTCTAAAATGCCGAAGCTGCTGTTTTATTTACCAATGAAGCAAATTCCTTCACCTTGAAAACCAACAGACACTTTATTTAATTCAGCCACAGAACAGAGGTGTTTGCAGCTGTCCACTTTTCAAACAATCAGATCCGTTAACAAAAAGCAAAACCATACACATTTCCTACCCCTTTCTCTGAAAAAAATGATTCACTGAAATCACAGTGTGTGCCTTATTATTGTTGTCAATTATATAGTAAATATGGCACCATTAATAAATTCATTTTCTGGTAAGTAGAAATACCTACAAAGGGGCTTTTTGAAACAAAGTTAATTTCCTAATAAGAAGGGAGAATAAAGTAGAAAAAATTGAGCCAGACCCATGCGTCTTATTGGGCCAGACCCAGATTGTCTTTACTTTTTTCAGTAACACAATAATAAGTAATGCATGGGAAAAAAATCTGAGTTATTTCAAATGGATCTTGTCCATTTTCTTAATAAACTGGAGTTAATCTATGAAATGCACAAATGGCTTCTAGATTATGGAAAAGAGAATGCCAAGAATGAATAGAGAGGTTGTTTCCCGTTATCTGAACAGGAATAAGTGTCAGTCTGTCTTCATGAAAAGCTTTTTTTTTTTTTAAAAAACTTTTCTGAAGCAAGCAACAGAAAGCATTTCAGTGTCAGTACCTGCCAATAGTTGCCACATCAATATGAATAATAAAGTGTATGTCAGTGCTTTTCTGAGCTAGTGGTCTTTCTGTCATCATTCAATAGCTCTGAAGTCAAAATTACTTAAAAAACCCCTTATTTTATAAGTACAGACCATATGCTATGTACTGTTTCTGAACAAAATGAGTAATCAAAATACAGAAAGTGACTTCATTTCTCTGTCTTAATCATAAATTCTAACTGAGGAACAAGGCTGAGAAGAAAAGGAAGAAATTTAAGAAGCAGTATTAAGAGCCAAAGAGGCAACGCTGCTTTACCTTATAGGCATATACCTATAATTTAAGAAGTTCAGATAGGGTCCTGAAACTGAAGTAACCATGCTTTTGAAAAGGGCAGAAGCCATCTTGCAAAACAAAAAGGCATATGCAAGAAAGAAAAAAATTCAAATGAATGTTGAAACGTGAAAGTGGAAGGATTGCATACATAACAGCCAACAGGTTTGTGTAAGGAACATGAAAGGTAGCAATTATAATAAGAACGGGTATCTATTTCAATATATTCTTAAATGCATGTCGATGGTCAACAAATAAAGAATGGTAATCAAACTGAGCACTTGAGCAACTGCCCAAAGTCTCTGTCAGAGGAAAGAATTACCTTCTGATTTCCCATGTCCTCTGGCTTTATTTCCTTTAAAGAACAATTACACATACCCTGACTCAAAGAGGAAATACCTAAGAATTATAAATTCTTGTACAGCACAAGCTAAAATGAGTTTATGAGGAAACGGGATAACAGATGAGGTGTGAGGTGGAAATAGAAGCTAGCAGATCAGAGCCTTTCTTAGTTGAAGTTTTTGTTGACAACTAACAGAAGAGAGGGAAGGATCCTCGCTCACTTTCACTCCTTTTCTAAGTTGCTTCCATTGTTGTCGGCAAAAGAGCACGTAGTGGCTTAAGTGCAGAATACTGAAATATTCATTACTGTGCCCTAGTTTTGTGCTCTGTGCACCCTCACGAAGTGTGATAAGTTACTTATTTTGGTTGCCTGATAAAAAATTGATCAATTCTGATCAGTGCAAACCTCTTAAAAAAAATGGTCTTTACTCAAGTGTAAACTTAAAAGCCAGCACAACAAAGCAGCTTTGGTGCACTCAAAAAGAAGAAAAGCACGGTGCAGTATCACAAGTGAAACAGAGTTTGCAATAAATTATACTGAGTGATAGCAGTTCATTCTTTCAATGGAGAAGAGCATTAAGTCCGAAAATTTCACAAGACACTAACTCTGACTAAACCATGTTATCACTCTTGTATTCACAAAACTACCTGGAACACTCAGCATCTATTTCTTTTAGTGCATTCAGGCTTCTGTTTCATAGTTTACTTACTGACTGGCTAAAATCAGGACAGCTTTTTTTAGCACCTTAAATTATTTCCCATTATTTTTGGGAATAACAATGACTCAAGTTTTCACTTTCTTATTCAAAGCTGAACCTTCATTCTTAAACCTGCTTTCTCCTCTCTTGTGGTTTTTGGAATTTTTTGCATCTTTATCACAGGTATAGAGTTCAAACCCTCACATTTTCATAATAAAACTATCCCAAAATGAGTAAATAAAGCATTGTTATTATTTATCTATGGGTTAGAAAGGTAATCTGAAGAGAAGTCTGTATCTTCTATGATTAAGAGACACTGGAGGCTGAGCCTAAGAACTTACTTCATCTTCAATTTAGCAATTTCAAAAAATGGCTTAGGAAATGGTTATGTTATTTTAAACAGAGTAGCTGTACTCCAGTCTCTTCTGCTGGATCACAGACTAATTCATACAGAAATTGCACCGTGGGTAAAATATTACTGATAATTCACATTAAGTTACATTACCATGAAAGCTTAACTATTACACTCTTAGCTTCCTCATGGCAGTCAGTGTTGTCCTTCTAGAAGGTGATTGTTAAAAAACCAAAATGTACACAGCCTGTGGCTCCACCAGATATAGTTATCTAATGCCTTTGACCTCATGCTATTTCAAACCTTAACAAATCTTCATATAGTGAGTCAGTTTAAAATACACCAAAATAATTAAAACATCACCATATTGTAAGATAGTCTATAGCTTTCTGGCTTATTAAGAGATTTTTCACAACCTTTAAATAAATTTTTAGTGTTATTAATAAGGTTTTTTTTTTACTCTAAAAATTGTCTTGCTGTATTGAGAATTTTTTTTCTTGTTGTTTTTCAGTTCTTAGGAAGTTAGGCCACCATCTCTCCATCTGCAGAGTTACAGTGTTAGGACAGACACACATAGAAGAGTACTTTCTTAGGCAGTCTACTCCCTTTCTTTTAGAAATTGCGATACTAAAATAAAAATATCAGAATACATCAGCATAAGGGGGTTTGTTTCTACACCTAATTCTGCCTAACAAAGCCACAGTCATAGGCATGAAAAGTTCTTTGCAAGACAACTTTTACCTGCATGTCAGGCCACAGCAAGCAGACAACACAGAGACTCAAGGAGAAAGTTATAATTTATCTGCTGTGCTTTCACGTGCAGTATAAAAGCACACCTTACAGAGAACAGTAGGCAGTGTCTTCTACTTCAATCTTGTAGATTGAAGCATAAGACTGTTTTGTTATCCGTACATCAGCTGAGTATTGAGTCCCACAGGCAAGAGCCTTTGGCTTCTCCAGTGACACTGGAGATGTGCCGTACATGGCGTATCCCTATAGCAGCACACCCCTTGAGGGACTGGACCCAGATCAACAGTGTATTTTGTGAAGAGCATCAAAAAGCTGATATATGGCAATAGCTGGGCCAAATTTGATTCAAAGAACACATTTTAATTAAAAAATGTATACAAATCTTATGGTTTTTTCATCGCACACGACTTTTTTCATTGGATATGATTTCCATTGTCTTTCATGATGGTGTTCCCACATACTAACCACTTTCTGCAAATAAGAACAACATTGGGTGAGCATAAATGGGCAAAAATTCATGGATGTCCAGAAAGCTGCATAATTTTCCCCTTTGGCCTCATATACTTTTAGTGAGGCTCTGCCCGAGTAAAGCTCTGGGAGGAAGCAACACAGAAACACCATCCTCAGCTCCAATCAAGTTGCCAGTTGGGATGCAGAAACTTTGCTGTCCTAAATAAAGTCCTAGTCCAAAACCATCTAGAAGTTGATGTTAAATTACTGTCATCCTTTCAATTCTAGCATGCTTCTTAATTATAGTGTTATATTTCATTTAATTTCCGTCCTCTGGATTCCACGACAAATACATTAGCTGTCCCTGTCTTCACTCATAAATATTTTCATTAGCACACCGGGAACCTCTCCAAGTCAAGCATCTCAGGAAGGAGCTGAAGTCACATCAGAAATATCTATTAAATCTGTCACGCGTACTAACAAATCAATCAAGTACCAATGCACCTTTCAAAACTTTTTTTTTTTTTAGCAGCTGGTTAAAAAGGGTCCACCTGCCTTCACAACAACAAAACGTGCTGGGACTGAAATGCTGTGGCTATTAATTATAAGTGCAGAATAACAGTCACATTTCTTTGTAATATAAGAGGAATAAGTATGAACTTAAATGCTTGAATTACATTTAAGTGTAATGACTAATAATTTTAAATTTAATTTATTAAGAAAGAGGTGGCAAAAATAAATAAATAAATTTATATAGAAAAATATTTTAACACCACTGAAGACCTGCTGTGACACTAGGATGGAGCAATGTCTGGAGACAGGCAGTGCAAAAATGTCTGAGCACCTTGTTTAGTGCTTGCAGGTACACACCGAATCCTAACTTCTCACGCTTCTGTTTAAATGGGCTATTCCACAGGTCGTATTTCTCATTTTTCTGCAGCCAGCTTGTCACTTGGTTAATATAGCAAAGATTTACACAAAATTCATGAATGCCAGTTTGAAGTGTCAAAGCTCCTTTAAAAGCAAAATAAAGTTAACCTGGGCAAAATGAATAATACATATTTTATAGCCAAAAAGCGAGTTTAAGCTTCAGAAGAACTGCTAGTTCCTACAGCCTGTGATTGCAACAATATTTTTTCGTAAGGAACAGAAAGCATTTATACCTTGATATCCAATTCCTTAAGGTATGCCTACACTTATAAATTTAAGCATATTTCTTCTCTGTTCATTGTGTAGTCTGGCAGAAGTTGGGAAAGATGTAAATTTTTGCTTTATGCATGCCGAAGCATTAGCAAACAGTGTCACCCTTAACACTGCTTGTGAAGCAACAGTCCTCAATTTTTCCCCAAAATGGAAAGAAAACACTTTATAATTGATGCTCCAAACTTCGCCAGAGCTGCTTTTCAGAAGAAAACAGCACCTCACTGCTGCAGTCCCTGACGTTTGTGCTGGATTACAGAATCATACATGATGTTTGTATGCTGAAGATCCTGGAAACCAACATAAGTCTCGTTTCCAGATATTAATTACCAAGAAAAGATTGTAGCAGCTGTAAAAGAAGACTGCAAAGGGTCTAAAGATTGCAGTTCAGTTTTTTCTAATAGATGAAAAGACAGGTAAAATCTCTTAGCAAACCAGGTCATACAATGCCACTCATGGACTGAAACTGAAATTTTCAGTGATTTGGAAGATATGCAACCCTGTTGTCCTGGGATAACATGACTATGATTCACTGCCTCAAAAGCAATCACAGATCAGCAACTACTTTCTGCCCCCAGCCACTCTATCCCATGTCAGAGTGAAGGTCATAACAATTTTCAGCAGGCTGGTGAATGCCTGGGGATTTTGTGGCTTGTGTTTGTCAGAAGTATGTGAACACAAGTTTGGCATCTAGTTTACAAGTGAACAGGGCTTACATCAGAAGCTATTATAGCTTAAAAGTAGTTAGGGAAAGCTAAGGCATGAAGGATACAAATGCAGCCCCTCTCTTTGTCTGTACTTGTATTTGTAAACTGGAGCTCCCATTAGCAGATTCGATTGTGAAGCTGTCCTGGGAAAAATGGGCTCAACTGGGGAAATTTTACTTAATTCATTGTCAATAAACAATAACCTACAGAGAAAAAACCCCAACTTTTGAACACTTACAAACACACAGGTAAAACATCTATCCCCAGTCTCAGCTAACCTCATCTTCCCCTGGTGTGGTGATGGGCAGCGCAGGAGATGAGGAAGCATGGAGTAATGCTCCTCTGCTGCCCTTTGCCACTCACTGGTTTTCGTGCCAGACTGTTTCTGAGTGTCTCTGGACCAGTGTGGGTCCCCTATGTGTGGACTTGCTAATTTCTGCCCTTCACAAAGGGTAAGACTTCAAAGGAAAGAGGGTAGATAAAAGAGCTGTGAAGCAGCTCCTGTGGAAGGAGACTATGGCTGGCAGACCGGGAGACATCTATCAGCAGAGCAAGAGGCCACAGGGATGTGCTGTAGAGGGATTCTTTGTGAGGGTGAGGACAAGATTTGTATGAAAGGATGGTGGAGATGCAGATGGCCCAAGAGAAGATTTAGCTGCAGGACTGCTGGTGTGCTTTCTGAGGAAAGAGCTGGTCTTTGTCCAGCTGAGGGAAGATCACCAGGTCTTTGGAAGTGATGGGTGTCTGACTCTATTTCTGGGGAGTCATGCTACGCTTTTGGCTGAAATGCCTCCAGAACACTGGTGTCCCTGCATATAGTGCAGGCATGTCCTGTGGCAATGGATTAGCTAACTTGGGGCATTTGAAAGAGCAATCTCTTCTCACATGTCCTGGAGGACACTTACCTCAGTGTATACTACACCATCTTGCACCTTGAGACACACTAGATACTCCCACTTAATCTGGTCTTAAATTTGTAATTTAATTATCCAAGTTTTCTGCTTTTCTTTTCCCCCTTCCTCTACAAGAAGTTCTGTGCAATAGTACTGCTGGAGGAAGTCAGCAGATGTCCCAAGTCTTGAGCTATCTGTACCTGAAAGATCTCAGGGACTCACAGTGAGGAAAACCCATTGAGCTGAATTGCCCTAAACCTCAACTGAACTGCAAAAAATTTCTTAATTTTGAAAGAAGTAAATTGGAAGCTTCACCAGAACTTTGCCAAAACTTTATTGATGTCCCATAGGATGGTTGGTACTCTTCTGTAAAAAAAGAAAAGACCTTTTCCCTATTCTTTCTGACATTTTTGTGGCAGAATATACACCCATGTACATCCTTTGGTGTAAACATTTGAAGTTTTTTCCAATGATGACTTCGAGGTAAATGTGACTATGTACACTTGCCTGCCTCATGAATGTCAACATTCCCTAGCAACCATAGTTTTGTGTTTATTTGCTACCATGTGAAGTGAGTGTTGCTGTGATGAGTAAAAAATATTAAGAGTACAGGTAAAAAAAGGTGGCCCTAGTAGAAACAAGTCAAAAGGGGGAAAGAAGCAGCAGGAATGACCAGCTCTGAATGGAAGGAAGTTCCAGAAAAGCTGACTACAAAGGCAGCAGGAAGGGCAGCAGAAAGGGGATCCCATTTTATCCCCAATAAACTCTGCAAAGATGTTAGAGGAAGGAAGCAGAGAGGTTTCCAGTTGGACAGCAAACACAACACCCGTATTTTCTGCCATGCCATCTGTTTCTGCATCTTGCAGTGTGCATTGCTGCATACAGCTGCTGCCACCAAATGCCCAGCTAATTTTAGGATAGTTATCTGTGCTTGAGCTTGGGTAAGTAGTCTCTCAGCCTTCATTTGTAGGAGATGACACATGAGCTCTCCCACCTGCTGTAGATTCCCTGACAACATCCCTTGGGAAACCATAAAGGCAGCTACGCAGTTGTGGGATAAGGAAGAAGCATCATATAATTAGTTAGAAACTGCTAAGTTGTCAGCAGCATTGGCTGTAGCAAACAGTTTGTTTTCAGCCTGGGGAGGGATTGACTTGCAAAATAAATTTAAGAACCATTTCAATTGGAAGGGTGCAGCATATTCATCAACCTTTGTCCGAAGAAGTGAAGGAGGATACAGTAAAGCTTGTGAACAATACAATATAGCATTGTTACAGCTCAAAAGAAAAGAACATAGATGTACCATGTGTCTGGACAATGGATACCCTTACTTATGGGTAGAGAACTTGCTGCTGGAACAACAAGAAGTTGCATCCTGGGGGTGTGGAGATCTGTATGTGTAGGACCGCTGTTTGTTTTCTTGCTTACCCATTGTCTAGCTGATGTCATGGTGTTGGGTCATAGGCTGGACTTGATGATCTTGGAGGTCTGTTCCAGCCTCAGAAATTCTGTGATTCTGTGATATGCATTGTGTAGGGGATGGAAGGGGAAGGGGAGTTACCTACCTATATTTTCAATGGATGCGTGAAAGGAGAATGACCTGTACTGGGGAACACGTGAAGGAACGATAAATTAAAGGATAACTCTGCCATAATTTGATGTGTGGATGAATACCAGTATTTCTGCAGATTTCTGAACCTTTGCATTGGGAAGAGCCTGAGAAGGAGACATTTAAACCCAAGAAAAAAAGCTGGTAGTCAAAGAATTTGGAGGGAAGCAAATGGAGAGCAAAATACTGAACTGCCTATAGACCAATAAGTTCTAAATTGGCATGCCTGCAGAAAAAAAAAAGAGGGCTATGTCACAGTACCCTCATGAAAATCACCTGTTGATGGAAGCCGAGGTTCAAGTTAAATAAACAAGATTCTGTGTTAAGAAAGAAAAAGAATGTTACTAAGAATTTATTGTACTGTAAACTCAGAGTTTACCTTCACCTTGAATACTGTTTACAATTCTGGGCACAACACTCCAAAAAGGGTAATGCTAGAAAGCAAATGGGTCCAGAGAAGGGCAAGAAAAAAGTATCAGAGGAATAGCAAGATGTCTACTGTGTGCAAGGTGATTATAAAAGCTGAATGCTTTAGAGAGAAACAAATAAATTTTGACATAGCAGAAATACATCCAATACCAAGTAGAACAGAGAAGGTCAGAGAGAGGCACCTGTTTGCTTCCATAATAGAAAAATACAGAGACACCATAAGGTGAAAAGGGAACCAATTTAAAACTGTTCAAAAGATGGTTTTGGAAGCATAAATAGCATGCAACTCTGTACTAACTGCTCTAAAACACAGCTAAAATAAATGGATTCCAAAGAGGACTTAATACCAGATCTCCAATGGCATTTAGGTGGCCAACTCCTACTGAAGTGCGTGTAGTCACCTAAATTAGCTATGAGCTCAGTTTTGGGAGGTCCTGAACACCCTGTCTATAATCCAGCAAGACACATGCTTTGCTCTCGGCAGGTAAGTAGTGTCCCTGGTAAATGCAGCAGAAATTATACCCCTGAAGTTAAGCACACACTTATATTCTTTGCTGGACTGGTATAAGGATGTCCAGTATGGAGCTTTCCATAAATAAAATGCCCACAATTATTTATCCCAGGGGAAAAAATTGCTTCATTAAGGAACAAATACCCAGCAATTTACATACTTTAAACAGTAACAATAGCACTCGTATGAGGGTTGACTCAGATATAAGGAAGAATTGAGCACCAGCTGGAAATACATGCTGGTTGTTTATACCACTGAGAAGAAAGATGTTACATTAAAAAAAAAAAATCTTTCAGTTTAAAGCTGCATTTCACTGTCTGACACTCTATTTTGGAAGAAATTAATAGTCTCTTGTCAGTATGCCTTAGTGGAAAAAAAAAGAAAAATAAAAAGAGAAGCACATTTTTAAAAATACACCCACACCTAGAATATTTAGAGGGTGAAATACATGAATCAAATACAGTAAATAGTTTAGAAGACTTGAAGTTCTGTTTCATTGTTGTAGAGAGCTTAGGATTATTTACGTGGTATGTGCTCCTTGGTGGCAAAATGAAGAGCCCTTCCTCCACTACCCTTCAGCCCTTTTTGCCTGCTCCCACGCTCATTTAGACGTGCCAGCACAACTGCTTGTGGGATCATTTTGTGGACCAAAATAGGGAGTTCTGTGTTAAAAAGCAAATAAGTAATAAAAAAAACAAGGACAAAAGCCTTTTTTTTTTCTGGAGCTTTACTTTTTGCCCTGGACTGTATCAATGGTCTGAGACACACAGTCTTACACAAACAATTGCGTTGCCTCCGTCAAGGAGACAGCAAACTGCTGTGGAGGGGTGGCAGCTGGGTCAGGGCAGTGTAGGGAAACTTTCCAAGGCAGTTTTTTCAGAAAAAATAATATATATTGTCCCACAAGTCTCTGGAGTCAGAGTCACAGCAGGATTAAATTCTAAAGTTGGTATTCGTCCCACCTCTCTGGCATTGCACTTTTATACATATGTATATAAATATATACCAAAATACTACACGTGTGTATCTCCACATTTGGAAAATACAAAGTTAATATCTCATTAAGATGTGAGCTTTGTTTTGAGACAGAAAAAAAACAAGGCCACAAAAAATAAACCCTTCCCAAAAAACCAAAGAAACAAAACGACACAGGCAAACTGATGTGTTTGGAGACAGATTTAAAAATGCTTGGGAAAACACAAGTCAAAGACCTCTACAGTAGAGTCTTAGCTGCCTGCCACACAAACATTCCTCATCGTGAGTGGATGCTTAAGCATGGATCCACAGCCCATAAGCAGGGGCAGAGAAGCAGATGTCAGGTGACTCTATTAATATGGAGAATTCAAATGATCCCAAACATGAGGTATTCAAAAAACATGTAGATGAGGTACTTCAGGACATGCTCTGGTGGGATGGTGAGGTGGTTTTTTTTGTGTAGGTTATTTATTTAGTTAGTTTGTTTGCTAGTTTTGTTGTTGTTGTTTGGTTTGGGGTTTTTTTTGCTGATGGTTGTCACGGTGATCCTAGAGGTCTTTTCCAGCTGTGACTCCTCTGTGATTCTGTCATTCTGTCATTTCATTCCGTGTTTACCTCCATGATCTGAAACTGTATGGCAATGGAGTGAAGACCCAATGGCTCCATCTTAGGGCTGAGAAATCTGCAGACAGACCTAATCGGGTATTAGCCATTTTCTGCCAGCTCCTGTGTGCTTGCACCAAACCACTCATTCTTCCCTGCTTGCTGAGGTATGTTCACAGTCTGTCAGCAAGGCGCTTTGTAGAGCTTGTGTGCGCTGAGGTGCAGAATCAGTCTGTGTACAGCCATTCTCCCTACCCTCAGGATAACTGGCAAAACAACTTGCCCAAGAAGATGAAAGAATTGATGGATCTAGAAATAAAACTTGGGTTTCCAGGCTCCAAGATAGCAAACTGTGTGCTGACCCATGCCGGTCACTGGAATGTCTCGTGAGTAAAGTTTTCCCGAGATGTCATGAAAATCGCACCCTCCTTTAAACTTTTAGATGCCCTGCACTTTAATGTGGTTAAGGGTTTTCACTGTTTTTTTTTCCACATTCTAAATCTTCCTAATACTTTTTTACCTGAAGAGCTTCATTAGCATTCACCTTTCTGAAAATGATTGGGGAACACAAATGCAAATTACTCCCAGACAATGCAAATATGTGGCATTTGGCAGATGAACCTTGCAAGGCTTATGCACATGTTAGAGCATATTCCTGATGCAGGCACTACAGTCAGTGAAGCTGGTGATGACCATAATATGTTATATCATATGTCAGAGGTTAATTCTTCTCACCTTTTTTGTCTTTATCTCAGCAGGTGCTCTTTTCTACCACCTTCTCCTTTCTTCTTCTCTCCTGACTAGTGACACCACCAGTTGGAAGCAGCTGGTTGGTTTGCTGTCTTGTGTCAGATGTGTCAGAAATGCTGAGTTGCAGGTAGCAGCTCACTTCACTCCAGGGAAATGTGTTGAATACCCAGAGACTGGGTTTGGCTTTGCTTTTTCTCACTTCTCTATGCAAGTAACAGCAGCCTTGCGGGGGCATCCTGTGAAGTTCATGATATGAGAGCTGCCCCTGTTTTTCCTGCCTTCAGACTGCCCTTTGTTCTGCACTCACACCTCAGAATTAAAATTGCGTTGCTTCAGTGCTTCAAATATGAGAGGCATTCCACAGACAAAGGAATGAGCAGCTGTTCCCTGGAAAAATTTCAAACAAATCCCACAGGTACCCATCCCCCGCTGAAGGGGCAATCTTCGGATACCATTATGCACTGACATAGAAAACCAAGGAATGTATCGATTTTACCTGCCAATATAATTTATATCCAGCCGCAGCCCTACCTGACCACTGTTAGGTACTCTCATTGTATTCTGCACTGGACAGCAGAAATGGGACGGGGGCTAACAAACGGGTTAACGAAGGCTTGCAAAATCACCGAGGCCGTGGATAAATAAGATGAACGCAGAACTGCAACTGACCAAATTTGAGATATTTGAACTAAGGAGCACTCCTGAAATGTTAGTAGGAGATGGGCTTAAGACAGATAAAATAAAGTACTTTTTATAAAGCAATAAAGACCTTCTGGAATTTGTTGCTACAGAGGCTGTAGAAGCAGATATTTGCAATGGGTTCAAAAGGGGTAAGTGATTCATGGACCACAGGGCCATAAACAGCTGCTAAGAGAACAGGCAGGGATGCACCCTCTGACACTTGCTGCGACAACTGTGGAAGCTGAGGAGTAGGATAGGAGGGAATGGACCGCAGATAGTGGTCAGGCTTGAGTGTACTCCCTAAACAACACTGACACTGGATTTTTCCCTGACAGATCTAAGGGGAACAGTTCACTCCATCCCCCACTTAGCCCCCCTTGAGGGGCCAACCCGTCAAGATTGTCTTTGAAGTTCTTCTCATCTTCTGAGATAACACAGTCTTTTTCCACTTCTTCCTCTCTATAAACATTCCTGACTGATACAATGGATCAATATACCCGTGTTGCCACCCTGAGCACCTCAGTCTCACTTCTTAAGTACATAGGAGTATCCTTAAGAGACTGGTAGAAGAGGGTCCACAAGTGTAGCTTGAGCAGTACTCCCCCATTTTCTGCAAAATGGGTTGCAGCATCTCTGTGTACTTGCTGCTCCTCCAGGGATGGACAAAGATTATGAATTAAGACTTTAGAAATAACACATGTAAATACCACTTCCCAGAATCTTTGTTTCTGCTTCTCAAACAGTATCATCCTCAACAACCTCGCGAAAACTTTTCACACACTAATACTTACTGAGTTGACTCAAATCTTCCAGGATGATGTAATGTATACACCTAGAATGTCCCCATAAACAGACCCATCAAAATATTTTGATTTTACACATATTCTTCTTGTAAAGTGATATCCCAAGCAGCTAGTGCTGTCATTCTGAAGCTGAATAATCATTGTGCGGAAACAAGAACTTTTGGAGATATTCAATAAAGAGTTCCAGTTTTCAGTTCCAGTATCTTTTCACACAGCATCTCTGACTTCTCAGCAGCAAACCTCAAGGGACACCTACAAATCCCTTCAATAATACGTTTAGAATTAAAATTTGTAACTCCTCTGGATACTAAAAAGGGGGATAATGAAGATATTACATCATGTGCCATTACAATTTGTCATCCAAACCTATTCTCGTGGACATGAATCATTTCTTTTTTGTGTCTGTTCCATAAGATCTGTTAACTCTCACCCTGCTAATATGTATCACTTCACCAGCAGTGCTTTCCTCTTAAGTGATCTAATCAATTAGCAAAATCAGATTAAGCTACAAGCAAATATATCTAATTTGTTTTTAGCTTTCTTCTTACCAGACCTCGTCAAAGAAACCCAAAGTCTGTTCTTACTTTTTTTTTTTTCCTCTAATTGTTTTGTAAATCTAATAAAAGAGAAAAGTTCTTGAAGCCTTACATCTGAACAAAATGCTGGGGAAGGTTGTCAGTATTAGCAATTACATTTTGAAAACAATGTGGAGATGTAGGAAGCAGGGAATAAAAGGGCCTTTTTTTCAGATTACACTGATGTGGAATTTCTTATGTTGCATCAGCATCAAGAAATTACATTTCCATGTTTGGCTTTTTCATGACAGTAGGATAATAACTTATTCTGCCTCCTGATTTGTCATCTTTGCTGGGACTGCCAGGTGTATTGATTCTCATATGCAACTCTCCATTGGCACAAGAAATTCAGTTAAAGGTTATTACAAATGCCTGTTAACCAGTAAAAGGTTTTGGTAACTAATAATTACCTATACTGAAATATATAGCAGAAAAGAAATTATATTCTAATGTAGTTTCCACCTCAGGTGCTATATTCCATAGATAATGTTTCTGTGACTTAGAATTTAGAACTCTAAGTGATGTATAAACCAGTGTAAATAAACCTTCATGCAGAATATCTTGAACTTTTGACTTCATTAGGCTTGGGATCAGGTTTGGTGATCATTCAGGAAATAAACCTTTTAGATATATTCATGTATGAACTGAGTTGTTGTATAGCCACTGCTTCTTGGTCTTTCATCTGAAAAAGCAGAGTGGACTGGGGCAAAGACAGGGTTTAGTTTTTTTTTTTTTTACACTGCAGAAATAACTTCCAGCATTACTTAGATCCCTCTATTAGCATGAGCAATATGGGAAGAGATTTCATTATTAAAAAGGTCACAGATCACTGTTTTTAAGTGAAAGACCTCCCTTGGAAATGTAGTAGGCATATCACTGTGATATGTTTCTAAAGAATGTATTTAAAGGAGTGACTCTTTACTCTTGTCCAGTCTGCTTTGGGAAAGGGAACAGTAGCAAGGGAGAGAGAGGAAGAGGAGAAAAAAATGCCAACACTATACTAAACAACTTAATATCATTATCTCTTAGGTTTTTCTCACTGTGTTTTTATGCATTTATTTTGAAACTCCCTCTTAGACTGTGGATTAATTCATGGGTTTTGATAAAATTAATGAAAAAAAAATAAGAGCAAGAACATTCATGTAGGGGTTGGGGGGGTGTTACGCTGACAGATATGTTTCCCAACATGCAGAGGAGCTTGGTGTGTGTCGTTCTGTACAACATTCTTATTGCTGTCACGATGAGCCAAGGGTGATCATGCTCCAGGAGAACTGGTACAGAAGAATTCTTGCCTATCAGTTAGAGATGTCTCCACTCATATGATATAAAAGTTGTGAGATTTTTTTTGTGTGATGGTATGATGAGATCTTCTGCTATCATATCATTCTTTCATTGCAAGTGCCTGTGAAATGTCCTTGAAGGTTTACATGAAGCTGGGTTTTGCTCTAAGTCACTGCCTTGGTCCTGAGTGTTCCTCCACATTCTGCAAAGCAAAGACATTTAGCCCTTCACCCTACAAATTACCAGCAGCCTTTCACCCAGCTTGCATTTAATTACTGTGCAAGTATTTTCCTGTGGGTCTGTGGACCTCATTCTGTGCTGGTATTCCTCCTTGTGGAACAATTTGCATAATGAAAAGTATCAAAAAGTATCATTTGGATTTGCTTCTGCTTCCGTTGAGGTGTAAATAGCCACTCAGGATATAAGGCACAGGGTATTCTCTGTTCCTTCCTCACTTTGACTCGGAACCTCAGTGGATCTTTCAGGCAGATGGAGCAATATTTTCCGTGACAGAAACTGAAGGGCAAAAAACCACTACAAATGTCTCCATAAGGCTTTTACAGTATGTGAGGCAACTGGAATTTTTCATAAAGGAGTAATTACACTGAAGCCCAAACTCAGTATAAGCAAAATCTCCATGCAGGATCTGTTCACTACCGCGTTTGTTACTTCCATTTGCCACATCCAAACCAGAAACTGGAGGTCTTTGGTGCAAAACTCATTTGCTCTATGAAAGGATGTTGTAATTTTTTTTTAATTTATTTTAGATCTGCTTTTATTAGTTGTTATGGGGACATAATAATCCCTTTTACATTTTGCAAAGGACTGGCAGAGAAAGGAATTGCTGAGAAGGACTCAATTTCTGTCATGATAGTTGAATGGACTTGCTTTCTCCAGTAGCTACTCCACATCAACTGCTTGCCAAAGAGCCTGTCTTCCCTTCATTACAATTTTCTAAATCTGCTCCTTATCTCCTGAATTCTCTGGCATTTTATCTGGAGGACATATCAGTTCAAGGCAAGGAACAAGACTGCAGAACTTTCTCTTCCTGAAGAAATTTAACCTCTGTGCTGGATTGACACGTCTGTGCTCTTAAAACCATTTTATATCTAAACCATGTCCAATTCAAACCCCGAAGCCTCAGTATTTTATTCCTGAAGGAAGGGGGGCAATTTGCATCTAATTTTGAGGGGAAGAGGGGGAGGAATAGTGCAGAGAAAGATGCCAATTATGAACAGGACAAGCTGTTTTTCACCTGCTTGTTGAGGCACATGCATAGGCAAATCCTTAACTGCTGTAAATCAGAGTAATTCCTCTCACATCCAGAGAACTATCTGCATTTTCATTATCTGGATCTTTATTTCCAGGTACTGAGTGCATTACACTATTTCCTGTGTGAGGTAATTTGCATTCAGGCTCGCTCCAGCTGCACAGTTCTATAATGTTTATACGCCTGTCATTATAAAATGCTGAGTGAACAATAACAAGGACTAAACAGGAGCATACAAAGAGGAGAAAAGGTTCGGGATGAAGTGCAGATACTCAATGTGTTAAACTGCTTTGTTATAATTTTCAGGTTTTTCTTAGCTAAACATAGGCAGCAAATCTGCTGCCGTGGAAAAGACATAGTCTCTCCAACAACTGTAAGAAATTTAAAAAATAAAGCTATGGCACAGCTGTTTTTTCTTGCTGCAAGGGCTGAAAGAAAAACACACTTTGAGGCTAAGCTTTTCAGTGTAGAGAAAGTAAAAAAAAGGAGCCAAAGACAGTACAAGAAAACCTCAGTGTGTGCAACATGGTTAACCCCGAAGGAAAAAGATGTTCACTGAAGTCCACCTAGTCCATGTGTTTTACTTAAAAACCAGAACAACTGACAGGAGAGGAACTGGGAGGCAAAAATGCAACTGTTGGAAAGACCCAGCAAAAGTAGGCCTTGAGATGAGAATGGGAGAGAAACAAAGGAAGAGAGAAGCAGCACTAGGAAACATTCTGTTCCTTTATGCAGACAGCCACTTGCTGCCTGCCTCTCTGCCAGGGTCTGAGGCATGCTGAATTCTGGACATCAAAACAGCCTAATCAAAAACTTTCAGAGATGTCAGATGATGTCACCCTGCTGGCTACTGGTCTTAGGTGGGATTTTATGAAGCTTTCATTTGAAAGCCACTGCCAATGACACATAACGAGTTAACAGGAGTCATCATTTTAGAGCTTCAAGTGATTTTAACACCCAGGTTATGAAGTTTGCTAGAGAAAAGCATTATTAACCATTCAAGCAGTCATACTGTCTTGTGTCCTTCAGTGAGATGATGAAGGGCTAGCAGCTGTTAGTGCAGCCCCTAATACAAGCAAAGCTACATTTCAGAAATAACATATTAGCTAGCACTCACACTTTGTTAAAAAGTGTTAACCTTGAAAAAGAGATCAGTCCTTCAGAGTGTTGAGGACCCAAGCACAGATAATGTTGGGTGTCCAAAGAGCTCTCTTTACTATCCAGATTGCAACACTGATACCCTCCAGTGAGGGAGCAGGAACAGGCTTTGCCATTCAGTTAACCAGTTGCAAACTCATGTAAACAAGAACATGTTGTCTGAGAACAGCCCATATTCTGGGAGTTACTTATACAAGATATTTATGGACAACAAATGTTGCAAAACAAAACCAGATTACTAAACTAAAATACATGCAATTCTGTAGGAAAATATACATATATGCAAAAATTCAAAATGGTTGAGAATTGCTGAATTGTGAATTGGAATTACTACTTAGAATAAATCTAAGTAATTTTAAGAAAATAAAATATTTTAAAGAAGATAGTGCACATTCTTTAAATAAGCATTTAAGGTCCAGTTCCAGCTGACCCTAGGGAGCATGCCTTCGAGCAAAGAGGGTTCAACCAGAGTCAGCCAAATAGACATTAAATATTAATAGACATTACACATTGCTGAGGCACTACAAAGGGTTTAGGCACAAGAAGATGAACAAAATGCATCTAAATAAATGGATTACACAGTATAATAGGTCGATGACTGAGCTCAGAGATGTTTTGTTCAGTCTTAGTTTCAGCTAGCACCAGAACTAGGAGCAATAGTCCTGAGTCAATATGTCACTGAGGGCGGACAAATAGGTGCTGTGGATTGACACAGCCATAGAGCTTTCTGATTCCAGGTAGTGTCCTCACATGGAGTGGCACTGTACTCTATGAACATGCCACCTTGAATCAACAACAGTAGAAGGGGTAGAAGTACAGAACATCAGGGCAATAACAAGGGAGGCCACTGTACCTTGAAGTACCTCTGAGTTCACCTTTCACCTGCTTGGCACACTGGTGTCACTGAAAAAAACCCATGACTTTTTTAAACTTGTGCAGTATTGCAATGAGGCTTGCTGGTTCTCTTCCCCCTGCTTTTGGAAATTAGGAACTCTAAACTCTCCACACAGACAGGAGCTGCTAGAAGCTTCCCGTGTCCATTGGGGCCAATGCCAGACAGCTCCAAGATGAACCTGCTGCTGGCCAAGGCCCAGCTCTTTGGCAATGATGGTAGCACCTTTGTGATAACATATTTAAAAGGAGGAAAAGAATTGCTGTGGACAGCTGCGGAACAGCAGTGAGAGAAAGGAATGAAAACACATGGGAGAAACAACTCTGCCGATACCAAGGGTAGTGAAGAAGGGGGGGGAGGTGCTCCAGGAGTCAGAGCAGAGATTTCCCTGCAGCCCGTGGTGAAGACCATGGTGAGACAGGCTATTCTCCTGAAGTGGAGGTCCATGGTGTAGCAAAATCCATCCACAGCCCACAGAGGACCTCACATTGGAGAAAATGGATGCCTGAAGGAGGTTGTGACACAGTTGGCAGACCACACTGGAGTAGTCTTTGTGTAGCATCTGTGAACCTGTGGACAGAGGAGCCCATGCTGAAGTAGGTTTGTAGGCAGGACTCGTGACCCTGAGGGAGACCCATGCTGAAGCAGTATCGTCCTGAAGGACTACACCCTGTGGAGGGGACCCATGTTGGAGCCGTTTGAGAAGAACTGCAGCCCATGGGAAAGATTTACATAGGAGGAATTTGTGCAAAACTGTCTCCCATGGAAGGGACCCCATACTGGGTCAAGGGAAGAGTGTGAGGAGTCCTCTCCCTGTGAGGAGGAAGGAGCAGCAGAGACAACGTGTGATGAACTGACTGCAGCCTCCATTCTCCATCCCCCCCGTGCTGCTGGTGGGGAGGATATAGAGAAAAAAGGGGCAAAGATGAGCCCAGCAAGAAGGGAGGAGTGAGGGGAAGATGTTTTAAGATTTGATTTTATTTTTCGTCACCCTACTGATTTTGATTGGCAATAAACTAATTTCCCCAAGTTGAGTCTGTTTTGCCCATGACAGTAATTGGTGAGTGATCCCTCCCTGTCCTTATCTTGACCCACAACCCTTTCATTATGTCTCTCCTGTTCAGGAGAGGGATTGATTGAGCAGCTTGGTGGGTGCCTGGTGACCAGCCAGGGTCCACCCACGCTCTACACACCCACACCCACATTCTCTAAAACTGGGGCATTTACAGTGGGATGATTCTACTCCAGTCATTCTTGAAGACATAAGAATTGACCGGAAGAACAGAAAGTTCAGCCCTAGCAACTCCAAACATGCTTTATGTTATAGAGGGGAAATAAAAGTTTGAAACCCTAACCTCAGAACTGTCTCGATTTCTAGGGAACCAACCAAAAAACCTGAGATATTCCAGATGTTACACAACTTTGGGATTCAGATTCAAATTCCACAGTATCAAACCACTTTTAAAAATAAATATGAAATGTGGTACAGATTTGGGCAATTGAATCCACTGAATTCTACTCATATCCCCTGTAGACAAGTTGTTTTGTTATTCTCATCAGTAATAACTTTTGTAACTGGATATGCTGTGAAATTCAGCTTTTCTTAATAGCTCCATCTATTACCAGTTTCTCTGTTCTCTTTTTGATGGTCAAATTATCTCATATTCATCTGGACTTTGTCAATGCAAAGCTGTTCTTCAAAGCCTTTGTTGTTTCCTGACTTGATTTTCAGTCAAATTCCTTTCTTGTAAGTATGTATCATTAACATACTTGATTAACTTATTAAGCAATGCAGCACAAGCTCATTATGTGTTTGTCTGATGTGATTTAACTTTCATTTGTAGCGAGTTCATTGCAAGAGAAAGGCTGTACGATGCACAGGCAGTGCAGGGTACTGCATAATGCTCTCTCCCTGTCAAGCAGTGGTTCAAACCCAGTCTCCTCAGTAGCAGCTTTAATTATCACTCTCTGACAGTTTTGGAGAAGCATTGTTTGGTTGTTGCCTCATAAAACTAGGAATTTTTTGTGCAAAGGCTGTTGCAAAAAGTGAAGAATCACAGAAAAGGTCCTTTCTTCTAATATTGTATGAGGAACTTTAACAAAGAAAACTGTTATTCCCCTTGGCTTTTCTTATATCTTCCTTTTCTTTTTACTGCACTGTAAAATTTGTGCTGTGAACTTCTTCCTGCCTTCCCTCTGCTTATCTTCTGCTAAAGCAACTGTAAGTCTGTTTATGCCACAGTCTGACCCTGGGCAAGTCACTGTGTGAGCCCACATCCTTTCTCCCGCTGCCGCAGTGCCAGCTGAAAAGGTTACCAGCCCGACCCATCCTTGCCAGGAGCAATCCAGCCTGAGCTGCTTTTGGGAATGGACTTAAATTCAACTGGCTTAGTGGAGATTTACTCACCACCCTCTTAAGCAAGGCCCACTTGTTTAGGCTGAAAGGGGCTGGGGAGCTTTGCCATGAGCAGCTGAGGCAGCCTGGAGGAGCAGTAGCTTCTGCTGGGAGAGTGGCTATTAGCCCCAGGCACCGAGTAAACTGCATCAGCTCCTGTCAGCTTAGGTGTGGGTAAAAGATGACACATATCACCACTCTTTTGGTCAGCATACTTTGTTTCTCGCTTCTGTAACATGGGGTTGATACTGTTCCCTGCATTTTATGCAAGGTTGAGTTCATCAGCATGTGCAAACTACCCCAAGAATAAGGGTAGAAAGCATAAAGTCAAAGCTTGCTTATGAATTAGTATGTCAGATGCTAACAGAGAGGTGGTGATGGGCATAGCTACTGCATTTTAGCCATGAAACTAAGTAAACAGTTTGTTTCCATGCCAACTATTGATGACAGATAAGAATTGCATCTCCCAGTGTCCCTGGAGGAAAGGCCTCCTGGCTGCCCAGCTCTGCATGCCATTATACATGACACTCTAGGTTACTGTAACCCCTTCCACCCCCACTCCCAGATAGGTCATTTTTACCTTCTAGGCTCATCTCTGTTTTCTTGTCCATGCAAACTGAGTTGGGATTTCTACTCTGTTAGAGACAAAGGGAACGGGCACCAACGTCTGCCTGTTTACTGCACAGGACAGATTGCTGGGCTCCTGTGACAAGAAAAATCCTGGGAGAAAAGAGTTTTCTCTATCTCATCATGGTGCCTCTCTGCATGGATGGACAGGTCAGGTCAAAATGTGATTCTTCATGATCAGCACTTCTGTTGGTGCCTCACCTGTGAAGCAGCCCCAGGGCTCCTGAATATGCTTGGCCATCACACCGCCCTACAGACACAACATTGGTGCACAGTTCCTGGCATATCAGTTGTTCCCTGTCTGCATTTGAAAAGCTGTTTCATTGCAATGCAGGTTGTCCTCCAAGCAGTGTAAAGTAGGCCTGTTAGATCAGGTTTCCGATGTGGGAATTTGCAATTAAGTCAAAAGTGCAATTTCTCTGCGGTGTCTGTGTACTGAGAAAAGCACTAATATTCCTGGGAATAAAGTAACTCACTGTGATATTCTCAGGAAGACAGTACAAATGGTATGTCTATGTTAGGAGGGCTGGGAAACGCTGTCTACATTAATTAAGAACTGAAATTGATATTCTCCAGTAGAGATCCCTGCTTCAAGATATACTCAGCTCCAGTTCACATGATCATAAAGAATCTAAGAACTACTTTTGTAAAAAACTATCCAGATATTATTTCAGAAAAAAAAAAAAATGAGGCAAGAAGGTAGAAGATGACACTGTCCCTTTGCTGTCTCATAGATAAAATAGACCTCATTCTCTTGGATGAACATTTTTCTCCTTCGGAAGAAATAGTGAGGAAAGGTATCTGGCCTGTACTGGGTGGGAAATCAGTGCCAGTGATTGCCACTGTCCCTGCTGGCTTTAAGCTTGTCAGTCCCTGCAGCTCGTAGTCTGAGGTCTTGCACAAGTACTAAGTTAGCCTTTAAAATAGTGTAGAGCAGTTGTATATGACATGCACCACAGGCCAACCTGACTCTGTGAGCAGTAGATTTTCAATTTGCAATTTGTCCTTTGTAAAGAATCACACTTTCTTCTAGAACAAATGAGGGGAAAAAATTCCTGTGTTCATCAAACTGTTGGAGCTACATGACAACAAACAAGAAGTCCAGAAACCATGGAAAAGAGGAGGTAATCCATAACACTGCATAATTAATCATTTTTGTAAAAACACATACTTTAAAGTCTTGAAGTGTTTATAAGCTTCTGGTGGCCTATTAATAAATGCAGTCAAAATGAAAATTAACTCTTGAAAATATGACAGAAGGTAAGATGAAATTTTCCACAGGATAAGGGCATGCATCTCTTTGTCTCCCATTCCTTTAGAAACACTGAATAAATCTAACTTTTGATTTAAACTGAAGGTATGTTCGATAGTGTATGGGATGGTAATTAGTTCTATACAGCAGGAAAAATGTTAGCACAGGAGCCATATAATCTAAAAATAAAACTCTTCCAGTGGTTTAGCAGATCGGCTAAACGGCAGAGTTCCCGAAGGCTGGAAGTATCAAGAAATGCAAGTATTTCTCGGTGCTTCATGATCTTTTTCCATTGCCTATCACAATGTTTTTTCTTTAAAATAAAGCCCAATTGGTTTTCAATACACAGTCATTGCTTCACATGCCAACACCATCATCTATTAGAGGAACACTAAGGCAATAAAATAATCTCACAGAAGCAAGAAAAAACGTAACTGCAGATTAAACCTCTATGGTTTAATGTAAAGGGCACCACAGGAAGACATTAATGTGGAACCTAATTTTGGAAACATAATGATAATGATTATTTTCCAACAGCTAATAAGAATAATCAGCACTTATACTAGTGTCTTGCCTTCTCTATGATCTGGATGCAGTCAGTACCACTGAAGAGAAGCTACCTTTTGGGTGAATGAGGAAAGGGGGAGAAAAGCAGGTCTGTGACATGCTGTAGAGGAGTGTTTCACACAGCCCCATCCTCCAGTTGTCATGAATAGGCCAGGGGTGTTTATGTGTGGAGGGTCTGAGCTTGGGGAGCCAAACTAAAGCAGTACTGAGTATTTTAGAAAAGCTCAGGCTACTATCTACCTACAGTGGAAGGAGCTGGGTGTATGGAGTCTTTATAGCCTTTTAATTCTGTTTGTGCTTGGGGAACTTTTTCATTTTGTTTTTAGCGAATTTTTCAGTTTTTATTATGCTATGTAAATACTGAAAATAGCTCATATTATTGATTTGGTAGTAATATAATACTAAAAGTGATGTAAATTTAGATAAAATTGTGTAATAAAGATGTAAAAGTTCTTCTTAAGCTTCACATGAATATATATGTTGAGCTAGTCCAAAGGTTCAGGAAGTTAATCATATCTAATGTTGTTACTTCCTCAGGGCTACGAAAGCTGTTATGCATCAACCATAGACTGAGTCAAAAGCTGAGTTCTCAAAACAGACACAGTGGATTAGAGGGTGATGCTGGTCATTACTAAACCACCATACCTGAATTTTCAAGCTGTAGTTCCCCCTACACTTTAAATTGCCTCCAGCCAGCAGCACTGCTACAGTGAGTTACCCTGCACCCTCCACAGCTTCACTCCCTCTCTGTGCTGCCATCAGATTCTGCTTGGGGATGAGGCTGTGTAAGTGTTGATGTGGCTGGAGGGGAATAAGATTGGGAACTCAAGCAGGTTAAAACTATTCATTTTTTCTCTGTTCTCCTGCTCTGGGTTAGTTTTACCCAGGATCTGTTCCCCACATACTACTGTGTGGCTTCATTAGCACTGATGTTCTCTCCACAGAGAGGAAAGAGCTGTGCAGCCACCAGCTGCCTGAGTCAGGGGACAGCAGGACTGTTTCCTTTGGCAGCTGTGTTCAAAGTGTGTGCAGCACTGTGGCTGCCACCACCTGGCATCTGCTCTTCCCCTGGGAGCTGAGCTGACTGCAGGTGGCAGAGTCACCGTGGTGACCTAGTTAACCAGGATCTTGGCCCAGATACCAGATCAGTTTTCCATCCCTGGAGAGCCCGGTTTCAATATGAGACAGGTAAAAATGGAAATGGGGCTGTTCATTTCAGTGTAACAGGTCATGGGCCACAGTTTGGCCCAGAAAGCAGCTTCTCTTCAGATGCTGTCTACATAATCCCATATAGATGGTCACAAACCACCTTCTCCTGTCCTTTGCACTAATCAGATAATAGTCAGCTTTGGTCCTGCAAAGGTTAGTTGCATGGCTGTGCTCAAGCCAGTAAATTATACTGACAGCAGCTCTGCAGTATGTGCTAACACAGCTAATCAGTGTGTGCTCCATCAAGGGGGAGCACGGGCAGAGTCAGGACATAAATAATGACATTTGTCTGGTCAACACGTGCTCAGAGTGGTAAGGCAGGTTATGAATCAACTGGTTTGATAGACACTGGCACAAGCAAACTCTTCTAGTACCCACTGACTCTGAACTGTCTAATGCCATGGGAATGAGATTGAGTTACTTCACTTGCAAGTGTTAATCTTGGGCTCAGATGAGTTGAGTAACATCGTAACTAAGGGCTTGGAAACTTC
>JAAGNO010024365.1:145494-156979 GCA_033439905.1 Ceryle rudis
GAGTTACTTCACTTGCAAGTGTTAATCTTGGGCTCAGATGAGTTGAGTAACATCGTAACTAAGGGCTTGGAAACTTCTAGTTTACTGTTCTTTCTTTCTCTGTTTTTGGTTGGTTGGTTGGTTGGTTTTTTGGGGGGGTTGAGTTAAAACCAGAGTAACCTCAGAAAAAAAAATCACTGCTGTGCTATAATCTGCATTCCAGATTATAGTACAGAGCATATTTTTATGGCAGGGTTTGAAGTAGAAATGCAGGTGGAATCTTATTTAAAGCATTGCTATAGGACTCACATTACCTGTTGCCAATAAGTATCGTACTGTATGTGGTCAAATATCACCTTCTAGGCTTGACATTTAATGTATCTTAAGTAAAAGCTATACTTTAATATGTAAACTCCATGTAACCCTTATTAACATGTTCACTATGATATTGTGATTCGGCTTCCTTTGTTCTTCAAATAAGGTCTGTGGAGAGAAAGGAGATGATTCCAGGGTATTTTACCCGCTCACAGTAATATCAGCAAGGTATCAGAGAGCACACTGCAGCCCAAGCTGTTCAAAAATGTTCCTTTATAATCAGCACGTGAAATCAAAATCATTTTGTGTGGATACGAAATTGCCCCAAAACAAGGTTATGGTAAAAAAAACCCCAAAAACAAAAACCCAAAACAAACTGGGGAGAATTCAAAAGCATGATGTTCCTGAGTTTTATTCTGCTGCTTTGCCACATGTTTAAGAAGCTATAGTTGGGTGAACAGAACAGAGTCTGTAGTGGGAATATACCGCTTAATGAAGGCTCGTAGCACATGGGGCCAGCCTCATCACAGGCCTAATTGGACACAACAGCACCGATCTCAGTGGTGTTGTACCCACGTATGCTGGCAGCAATCTGGCCCCATGCCTGTAGGCAATGAGGAGCAATGTTAGAGCAAATATGAAAAAGAACAACTCTACTAATGATTTTGAACTGAGATCACTGGTGACACAGTTCAATTACAGCATTAGTTCCTGGTGTCAGAGAGGGGTTAAAATGGAATGTAATGACTCTTTAGCAGATAGATTTGGAGCAATTAGAAGCCTGAAAATGTCTCTCTCTGTAACTAAAAATATAATTGCTTTTAAATAGCTAGGCTATAGAATCTTCTTTCTCCTTATTTCTTTCTTTTTCTGTGAGTTTTACTCCTATTACTCATCTACATGGACTTAATTGACTGAGGTTCTAAACCCCAACCCTCTAGTGAGTACTGATGAGGTTTTAAATTACTCTGAATTGCAAGCACTTTAAAACAGAGGCAAGGAAGTGTGCTAAGGCAATACAGCACACGGAGTCAAGTGGTGAGTTTAGATTATCTTGGTTTCCCATCTCTGTATGGAACTCCACTAAGGCAGCCTTGGAAAGAGCAGCACTGCCTGCTCTTAATCACTGTGGTTTTCCTACACTCTCTTGTCTGCAAAAGTTTCCAGCTGGTCACTGGAAGTGTGCAGAGCTTGGGTTTCTTTTCCCTGGCTGTAGCAATATGATGACTGAGGCTGAAATACCTCCACTGGAGGACAGACTTGCTATCCCTTCTACACGTTAACTGAAAACGTGCAGGTTAGGCAGGAATGGGTGTGAATGGGAGAGGACCAGTTTCATGGAGGAGTCTGACACTTCCCTGCCAGAATCTTCCCTATTTTCCTAGTTACCTTTTACTTCATAGGTCCAGACCAACAGAGCATACATCACAGCAATGGTATTGGTATATTGGTAGATAACCTTGTGTTTACATCACCCTAGTTTTGGAGTTTCTAGGAGTGCCTGGGTTTCTGGGGTATTTTGGTTAAAAAAGATTCAGCTTTTGACAATCATAGCACCTGCAATGGGAGTTCCTGAATGCTAAATAGAGACATTTGCACTGTACTGAAAGAACAGGAGTGTTAATGGGATACAAACCAATCAGACTGTGTAGATGGACTATGCTACACATGTATTTCAAGCAGCTTTTCAGCTCAGCACCACTCTCCTGCAGTGCTCCCCTGCCTCAAAGGGAGGGAAGCTCCTCTAAGTTCTGTACTAAAGATACTTTGAACAGCAGTGTTTCCATATGACAAGGAACTGGAGAGCCAGATCTTTCACTTCCCTCCTTTGACACCTCAGATTTGTCAGACTTCAGGAGGAATGCAAAGCCAGAAAGCCATCTCTTTCAGCTGTCAGTGTGTGATCATAACCCACTGATGCAAAATAGACCCAGAACTACTCTTATCAGGGTTGGAGTCAGTCAAAAAAACTCAAGGAGCTGAGTAAATTCCACTTGTGCACCTCAAATGGGCTAGATGGATTCCTCCTGGAGGGATTGGTGAGCTGCTGCTGCCTTTCCATGCCCTCCACAGAGTCTGAAAGGTATATTGCAAAGCCACTGGGGCAGAAACTCATCAGCAGGCAGCAATAGAGGAGCACAGAAATTGTCACGCTGCCGAGCATCCTCTCTTCTTCCAGTTTTGTAACTCATTTTCATTGTGGTGAGCAAACTTCATCGGTAGACATGATGGCAGAAGAATACTGATAGCTCTCCAACAAACAGCTACCTTCCAGGCGTCAGACACACGGGACAAAATCCATCTCAGATTGGCTAAGACACCTCTGCCTGAAATCTGATAGTGCTGGCAAGCAGAAAGAGATGCCAATTTTGATGTCCCCATGATTTCTTTTCAGAGGTAAGGAATTGCAGAAACCAAGAAGCCTTTTGAGCTAAACATTAAACACTGAGACTGTAGCATTTCCTCAGAACATTGACCCAAAATGGGAGCACAGGCTCAACGTTGGCACAAAGAGCTAAAGCAAATATCCATACATTTCTATCATTTTTATGGCACTACCAGATGTTCTGCCTCATCTCTAGTGCTAATGTGGGTAATGAGGCTGCCTGAAAACATCAAGTCGCTTGACCTTGAGTGGAATTTTCCTCATTCCTACGAGCAGCAAGGTTGCATTTGTTAGCTAGGTAAGCAATAAATGTTTATGCCCAATTTAAGCAATTGCAGACAATGCCTATTATGTTTGGAGTAGTGGTTTTTAACAGCAAAGATGAACTGAAAACAGAAAGTATAACTGCCATTTTATTAAGACATAAATCCATGGAGGTTTAATTGGATGGAGACAGATGAAGGAGAGCAGTATGCTGCCTTCTTCCAGAATTTCTCCCACATAATATTCCCAGCAGAGTAGTAAGTGCCAGCATATTCCACCAAGGAAGCAAAAGGAAGAAAGATTTCACCACAAGCACAATCTTCACTGAGCATTCAGTGATCTACAGTTAAAATATCATTACTGACACGTGCCACTTCTGAGAGCTGATTAATTGCTCTGGGAGTATCAAATATATCTCAGCAAAGTCCACTCTGTTTGTTTAAGGAGCGATCAGTGTTGGATGCTTCTTAGTGATTCCCAATAACTCAATTTTTTTTTTCTCCTGACCACATTTTTAATTTTCACCTATGCAACCCTTGCATCAATTTTCAAGTGATATTATAGCACTCTAGAGTTGCAGGAGACAACACAGTCAATTGCAGCAGAAGTCTAATAACTAGAAGTTCCTGGATTCAAACTGTGATTAGCCATTAACCTATCATGTGACCTCAGACATGTCTCTTGATTCTCCTGTCCCTCAGTTTAGTTAACTAATTTGTTTTCAAACAATTACAACACCTAGTCAAAAGATTAAGAGCCTCCCATGAGCCAGAGAGGCTGAGAACACGGAATTAGAAAACAATGACAAAAGAAGCAAAAAAGGAAAGCGAAGAAGGTAATAGGTACTAAAATAGTTACCAAAAAGGTTCATCACCACTCATGTGAGTGCCTTGCTGCACTGTCTGTTCTGTAATACTAACCAAATCTTTTTCTAAACAATCTCATCAGTATCTACTGCTTAGGGGTTTCTTTTTCTTTTTCTTTTTCTTGACTAATAAATCTGGCATCCAGGTTCCTTTTAGAATTAACATAATCTTATGGCTAGAGCAGATGAGACAAGTAACTTTCCATTTCTGGAAATATCTGGTAGCTCACTCAAAGCTGCACTGGCAACTTCAGCCCCCATCGGTGACTTCTTTTCTCCCACATATATAGCGTAAATCTGTACAGTGATTAAAAATGCGGGAGACATTGTTTCGCAAATGACGTGAGCCCAGCTCTGAAACACACCAGTTTAGACACAAAAAGAGTTTTCTGACACAAGGAATTTTGAACACAACTAGATGCAAGACCTGCTTGCACTGATGTAAACATGGAGACCTGTAAGTATGGACCCAGCTGCAGGTGCTCACAAATTCAGTAGCTCTTCTCATTTTGAATCAAAAGCAGAGCAGAGGGTGATCCAAGGGACATCACAGCTGGCCACAGAAAAGTGGGTTTGAGCTTTGATGCACTCTAAAGCCACATGCCAGCACAGTCCTAGCTGCTCCACCGTCACCATATCCAGAGCTAAACACATAATCTTGATTGCACCACATTAAGCATAATGCTTGGATCAACATTTCCTTAGACACTTTTGTGCCAGGGTCTGTTTAGTGTTGTGTGGGCTCAGTCCTCTCAGTGCCATTTCTACTCTGCACTTTACCATCGTGGCAGACCAGTAGCCACAGACCTCTGTACAGACTTTAATGCCTGTTGCCAGCAGTAAATTCATCTCCAAAGGGAAAAAAAAAAAAAAAAGAACAAACTCACAATTAAAGTATTTTGTATCCGGGTTGATTGTATCTTCTCCCTTAATTGCTACTTTTCTCTCACTCGCTATGGGTAAGATCCCTGAAGGAGGGCTGTTGCTGGTCACACATGCATTCCCATGTGCTATGTCATATGATGAGTCGGTGCTTTATCCTTCCACCTTTCTGGACAGTCCGTGGCACTGACACCTCCTCCACTGCCACCACTTGAGTCTTGTTAGTGGCCTTCAGTACTCCTAGCTGAAGTGTTGCTGAGTTTCTACCTTTGTCTCCCATCCCTTCTCAGCAGAAAGGAATTCCTAAATGTGTAATTTCTTTCCTTAGTGTGTATTTTCTTTTTCCAGAACCACCTTTTACTATGTGCCTGGAGAGATCTTGCCTGTGACATTCTAAGGACACAGTCAAGGCAAGATTTGTTCGTATTATCATTTAATAACACAACTGGTATATTCTAAGAAACAAGCTCTTGAGCACACAAGTTGTTTTCTCAGGCCAGCTCATACATGATGCTTTTTGTTGGTAGGCCTCAAGGTGCTTGGCGAATGAAAGCATTGTCATTTTGTAGATGGGGAAAAGAGGTGTGAAACAAGAGCCTAACACAAGAAGGGCATGATCTCATGACTTTTAGGAAGCACTGAAATGTAAATAATGAAGAGAAAGGCAGAAGGCTGCATGCCTAACCTTTTCACCTCGGCATTACGCACTAGGATCTCCTCTGCCTGACACTGCCAACACAGCATTATCTTCCATGAACTGGGTCATAATTCAGGATACAACACTTTAATTATTAATAAAAGGCACTTGGAGACATCATGCCCTATTAGAGAAACCTCTTACAGTGGAACTCTGCAGATGGGGCAGAATGTCAGTTTAAACGATACAATTAATATTTATGCAGCTTAATAAGCTAGCCCAGATCCTAGCCCTCACTGCCTTTCTCTGGAGATGTTTCCCTGCTTGCTTCCCTTCCTTCCCTCCTCTTCGTCCTCCTACCCCTTACCCTGATAGCAGTCGTGGGGCTGCTGCAGCTGCTGCCATAGCTCTCAGACTCCAAGGTCAATTTTTGAAGCTAGAAGGGGGTTGAATGCTGCTGAGCCTTAAATTTGAGCTCTTGCCCACACCCCCCACACCTCCTTTTCTGCACCTTTTTGCAAGGAAGAAGAGGAGAGGGATCTGCTGACATCTATTTAAGTGCAAAACAGCAATATATGAAAGCACAAAGATCAGATGGTCAGTTTTGGATTAGGATAGTGGTTTTAAGTTTTGACAGGCGTTTAGGTCATACAGAAGGAGAACAATATGAAACTCAGGGTAGGGAAGCTCCTGAAAAAGATTAAGTGATCCTGTGGATTGGTTCTGCAAGATAGAATAGACCAGGGAGCATCATTTTTATGTGCTCTAAAATTTAAAGGAACAGGAACCTAACATATCTATCATGATTTTGTTCAAGAAAAGTTCCCCTATTTTTTCCAGTTGTGCTGATTTGCCTTATTTTACCACTCAGTGTCGGTACCAGCCTAGGGCCTGTCAATACATCACCGTGGGACAATTCACTCATGGCACACTTTAAATGAAATATCCACAAATTGGATTACAGCCCCACAGCGCTCAGTAATTCAGGCCTTCACTCTGTAATAACAAGTGTACTTGCGTAGGAAAAGTGACACGGAATTTAGCATAAAGCCTTGCTTTGCCAATTTGACGTGATGAGAGAAGTCAAAAAAAGCCTGGTTTTGCCTGTTCACCTTAAACCTCCCCATCCGGGAGTGAAAGCAAGGCTGTGAGCATTAGAGGGCAGCACAGCAACACTTTCCCATCTGCAAGGAAAAGGATTTCAGTAGGATGCCATCACTTCCAAGTGGTCCAGTTCAGATAGTTCTGCCAGACTTCCAGAAGTTTCACCTATCTCCCAGTAAGAGATCTTTTCTTAAAGGGCTGAGGAACAGAGAGGGGGGATGGTGCTGGTCCCAGGAATCGGTGACAGAACAGTAACTTCCACATTTATGGCTGCTGATAAAGTTCCTGACCTTACAGTTGCTCTATTGGCAAAGGCTTGTTTGTGCATTTGTCCCTTGCTTTCTTTGCTCCTACATTATAAAGCTTTTACTGCTGTTTTCTGGGGGAGGGCAGAATCAATCCAGTGCAATGATTAACATATCAGTTGAGTCGTGATTGAAGCATATTGTATCTTCCAGATGCCCAGAAAAAGTCTGTCTTTGGAAAGGGCAAGTTTAAACATGAGAAGAACTAATGATCTGTAATAATGACAAATCACCCTGTGAGTTATCTAATTTACTAGCGCCAGGCACCTTGGCAATTTTTTGTACGCTGAGTAGGAGATGGGATCTTGGTAAATAATCCATAATTACACTACAATCAGATGAAGATTGATTCAAGAAGGCTATTTTTACCCTGCAGGATCTAAAGGATTTATTCTTTTCCTTTCTTCTTGTGTGACTAAGTCACTTTAGTTGTGACAAGATGAGTACATACAGTATCGGAATATACAGGAAAATGTTACAGAACTCCTCCTTTGCTCAGACAAGCCAGAAGACTGATCCAATTATAACAGGATGAAAAAGCTCCAGATCCCAACTAAGTGTCATGACGATACCAGCTGGAGATCTAGACCAGCAAGTGACCTCCAGACTGTCATTCTGCAGGCCAGTGGTCTGGAAACAAGGCTAATGAGGAGGTGATCAGCTCCATCCCTGAGCAGCCAGAGTCCCAGTCCTTGCCTCATGCCCGACTCATCCTCCCCACAGCACATCAGCCAGCTCACAGAGGACCAGCGCGGATCAGAGGCAAACACTGAGCATCTCACAGGTTACTTTATCAGGCTGTGAGTGTCCTGAGGCGATGCAGCTATCGGAGGTTTGGAAGCCATGAGAGATACACGCACAAAAAAAAGGCATGCCCAGAACCAAAGGGAAGCCAGAAAACTCTTTCACAACTAATTAGAATGGTGTGGTGTCCTAACTCCATCTTTCAGGCAGGTGAGAAGCTTTTTTCCATAGTAAGAAAGAGAAAGCTCATGAACAGATGCCTGAGGCCTGCAACACACGTTTGAAAGACAGGAAGGAAAAAAGAAGAGAAAAAAAAGTCTGCTTGCATACTTTCAGCAAACTAGCTGAGTGAAGGCTTGTATCATTGAATTAGCTTTTAAATCAACCAGACCTTCCATAGTCAAGGCCAATGCTTTCATTCTTTTACACTCAGTTTGACATCCTTTACCCACTCATTCAAACAGTACCCGCTATCACTGAACTGTGCTGCAGGGTGCTTGACAAAACAGTGAAAAAACAAAAACATACATAAATAAAACTTGGCATGATATGTCTTTCTGCCTATGTAGGTCAACAGCCTTGCCTTTATCGTGAATTTCTTCAAAACAACTTTCCAGTAGACAGTAATTTAGCATTGTCCATGGAAAACTCTCTTATTTCATGCATTTAATTGCACCACAGAAGAGTGAGGAAACAGGCACCTATATGAATAAACTGATTATGAATAGTCTTATAAAACTTGATTTGGAGAAAAAGGTACAGTGGTTGCTTCTTGGTTGCCTCTTGGGAGCAAGGTCTGGCTCCTGTTTGCCCCACGTGTTTTTTGTTTATATAGAGATCAGCTTATCTGGAGGGAAAGAGTGTGTTGAAATGGTTATCCCCTTGAATGGAACTGGGATATAACCAGGTCACAGAACCACAGAATGGGAGGGGTTGGAAAGGACATGTCCTGAGATTATTGAGTCCAACCCCACTGCCAAAGCAGGATCACCCAGGTTGCCCAGGATTGTGTCCAGGTCGGCTTTGAAAGTCTCCAGAGAAGGAGACTGCACAGCCTCTCTGGGCAGCCTGTTCCAGGCTCTGTCACACTCACAGTAAAGAATTTTCTCCTTATGTTTAGGTGGAGCTTTCTGTGTTCTAGTGTATGCCTGTTGCCCCTTGTCCTATCACTGGGCACTACTGAAGAGAGTCTGGCCCCATGCTCTTGACACCTGCCCTTGAGATATTTATAAGCATTTACAAGGTCCCCTCTTCCCCAGGCTAAACAGACCCAGGTTTCTCAGCCTTCCTCCTAAGAGAGACACTGCAGCCCCCTGATCATCTTTGTAGCCTCCATTGGACTCTCCCCAATAGTTCCTTGTCTCTCTTGAACTAGGGAACCCAGAGCTGGACACAGTAAGGTAATTGATGTGTGACCTGCCCATGGATCCTTTATGAGGCACTGGAAGGTGTGAAGGAATGTCAGAAATACCACATTTTACATGGAAGCAGCTAACTAAATGACAAGAGCACAAGTCCACAAAAGGACTTTTATTCCAAAAACTACAAAAATGTCCTGCCAATAGCTTGTCTTACTCTGCATCTGAAAAACTGTAGTCAGTTTTGTTTTCTTGTGTAAAGTTCTTCAGTACTGCAGCCAAATTTAACATCATAACTTTAGGACACAGTTTCCTGATGGTCCAGATAATTTTCTTTTTCCCAGTTGTTTGCTGGTGTGTTCCTGTGGTTTCTTTTGGTTCTATACCCTGGCCTAAAACTTGAGAACTCAAATGCAGCTTCACTGATAAAACTTCTCTGTATGCTCCCAGAGCCTCAGTAATTTTCATCCTATTTCTCTAATTTCTAACTTTAACCTGGCTTGGGAAGCACTTTGATAGAAGAGCTGCTTGCTCTGGGATTTTATGGTCTGATTGGAATGGAGAAGTCTACATAGTTGGAAAAGGCAGCAGAAGATACTCTTACTACCTTTCTACTCATGTGTCTTCATGATTTGCCTGAGGGTGATTTAATACAACAGTGCTTAGGCTTTGTCTGGGGAGTTGCCGGGGGGAGTGAATGGATGCATGATTTGATGTGGCCTTCCTCTGTAGACGTCGGTAGCTTTGTAGGCACATCTTGCGATCTGCATGGAGCACTCTACAAGACTAGGACCAACTTTTGGAAGCGTTCTCTATGGAGACGTAGCTGAAGTAGCTGCTATTGTTTGTGTAGGTTTTTCAAACTAGTAACATTTGTCCTTGTTTAAGTTAGATTTTTTTTTTCCCCTCTTGAGTATCATCCAAGTGTAGAGGTGTTAAAAGTAGGTATAGTTGCCCCACTGTAGCTACTGAGTAGAAAAGCATCCTTCCACTATTTTTTTGCAAACTCCCCCAGTTTCAACACATGACACATTTCATGGCTTGTGAAGACAAATGAGTTGTGCATTTTGGTAAAGACATTCTGCTGTGCTGAGGACTCACAAACTTTTCCTAGTCCACTGGAGGACATATTATGTAAACCATGCAGGAGTGCAGCTAGGAGCCCCTGGGCCAGGAACGATAAGCTGAAGGAAGGCAGAGTGAGTTAGGGCAGAGGGCCATACTGCTTCCTCTGTGTTAGGGACCATGGCATCTGCACTTACCTCTCTCTGCATTTCAGTGAGAACCATCTCTGTTGCCTCAAGAAGTAGAGGTGCATCTGATGTGTTGCAAGCAAGGAGATAGTTTTGAGGACAGAATCTTTCCTATCACCTTCTACATGGAGACTCATTAATTTCTGAGATGTGCTAAACCTGCTCGCGTGGTTGATGGTTAGCACAGGCATTTTCTAATTGCTACCCATAATGCACTTCTAACCCCAGAGAAGCTAATTTTGCAGCCTTTATTTTCTAGGTGGGATTATGTTGATATCATGTAAATTTACAAAAGAAATTGTTTTCTGCTCTATAAAGGTACTGTCTGAACATCCACAGCAGAGACAAGGGCGTCAGATGCTTATAAATGAAAGAAGGCAATGGCAGCAAAGTCAATCTATTGTAATTTTAGTATAAAGTATTCTGCCTCTTCAATGTTGAAAACATATTACCTTCTTTCAGATGTTATTTTGTTGTGCTGTCCAACCAAGATATTTATAGTTCTAAGTTAAATATATATCTCAGGGCCTTTTAAAAAATGATTGGTTTTCCTCCCCCAGTGCTTTAATTTTTGAGGTAACTATCCAGAGAGATCTGGAAGGAAGACAGTTTTCTTTAGAAAAATAGAACTTTTGTCCTTGGTTATGAAAAAGCAAAGAGAAGCTGGGAAAGATGACATCATATCTGCTTTCCACAACAAAAAAGCAGTAATCTAGCAGCAGCAGTGGCCATGCATGAAGAACTGAAGTTTATGAAAGCACCACCCCAGTGTCCCATTTGATAAGAGAGATCTTCCACATCCAGGACAGTTGGCTTCTCCACTGGCTTCACACACAGCTGTTAGCATGGGCGCAGAATTCTGAGTCTTCTAAACTGCATTTACTTTGAAGAGGCGTCTCTGACTATGATTCGAGTCAAAAATAAATTGAGCCTGCAGCCTAACGTAAGCTCGTATTAGTGAGTTGCTGTCTATCCTGGTGAAGAGTTTCCTGCTGTTATTTTCCCTCTTGTGACAGCCAGGGTCAGATGAATAACCAGAGCTGATGCAAGCGGGGAGAGATTGCAGGAAGGTAGGGAAAACCAGGGATTGAATTTTCAGTACTTGTTCAATCAGCTTCCCCGCAACAGAAAACTTCATTTTATACCCATCTCACTGAGCAGCTAAACTGCAGCAGTATCGCTCTATAGCTGTGTTCAAGATCATAGAATCACAGAAACATAGAATCATAGAATCATAGAACACCAGGTTGGAAGGTACCTCAGGGATCACCTAGTCCAACCTTTTAAGATAAACTCTCTCTCTATATATATAGTTTAAATGAGATGGCCCAGCACCCTGTCAAGCTGAGTCTTAAATCTGTCCAGTGTAGGGGAATCCACCACTTCCCCATGG